>QRFJ01007909.1:0-105646 GCA_006176705.1 Cocos nucifera | reverse complement strand
CAAGTGAAATACTTATTAGATGGTAGCGATATAAAATTAATTATGGAAATGGACGAATGATGGTTCACCTTTGATATCGTTTTTCATTTAATTGGTCGAAATAACTATACTAAATTGACCATAATACTGATTATCAATTGAAATGATAACCTGTTTGATTAGATAAAATGCTACAAATATCACTAAGGTCATCGTGCAGGATTTTTGTGAATACATCGGAGGTACTCCATCTTATAGATCATCGCATCATTAATTTGTGATATCAAAATCAAATTTTTTGATCGATGAAGCTAGAGCCATCAGATCGAGAGTGGCTTTCAGATAATACTCTATATGATATATTTTAGATATGAATTGATGAAGTAGGAGATTAAATTTATAGAATTATATAATATTGTAAGAAGTAAAAAATATAAAAAAAATATATCATAGGGTGTATGACTAACCATGTGAATAATAGATGAGACTGACGACAGCGATTATAAGAAAAACCTGATAATAGTTAATACTATGATAATCGGTTGTAATGAAAACAATACATGGATTCTAGTTCTGCTGACCGATGCGGCTCGGATGACAAATTAGATCAGCTGATTTGTCAATGGATAACTCGCTCAAATGGGCTTAAGCTTACTCAAGAAAAATAGAATATTCATTTCTATAGCCTGAGACTCGGATTGGCTTGAATTTTGATACCTATGGCAGTGATTCCAAAACCACTGCCATAGGTTAGATTATTCCCAATTGCCCATCCCCAAATTATTTTCCCTCTCTGCCGATTGTTCTCTCTCTTACTCCCTCCTCTCCACCGTCAGTGAGACTTCACCCCTTCCTTTCCTTCCTCGACCGATGCCATCTCCTCCTTCGCCTCCTATTGGCTTCCCGGTCGGTGCCAATAGGAGCAAGAGTTGCTGTAGTGGTCGTGGGAACCTATCCTCTGCAATTACCGATAGGATTAGATTTAGTTCTTAGAGACTATTTTTATGTGTCTGAGGAGGAATTTGATTTCTGTTTCATGTTTAGCATAGGAAGGCTATGTAATTAGTTTTCTTAAGGACCATTGTAATATTCTTTATGGAAGAAATAAAATTGCAAGTGGTTTCTTTATAAATGGTCTCTATCAGATACATATTGACGTTTCTATTTCCAATATCGAGCAAAACATGAATGCCATAGGATCAAAATGACCTACGGATAGTCTAAATGATAGATATCTGTGGCACCTTAGGCTAGGTCATATAGCGGAAGATAGGATTAACAAATTAAAGAAATCTAGGCTATTGAGTCCGTTGACTTCCGAGTCATATCCAATTTATAAATCATGCCTTCATGGAAAAATAACCAAGCTCCCTTTTGTAGGACATGGAGAAACACAGAACTACTTGCCTTAGTACATACTGATGTATGCGGCCCATTTGATGTGTCGGCCAGAGGCAACTATGTCTACTTCATCATCTTTATCGATGATTTATCTTGATATGGATATGTGTATTTGATGCGACATAAATATGAAGATTTTGAAAAGTTCAAAGAATTCAGACATGAAGTAGAAAAACAAATCGTAAAACCCATTAATATTCTTCAATCTGATTGAGAAGGTGAATACCTTAGTCAAAAATTCCTAGACTATATCTTAAGCAGAATGGCAGTCTCTCAATGGACTCCACCTAGAACACCTCAACTCAATGGAATTTTAGAATGAAGAAATCGGACCTTATTAGATATAGTCTGATCTATGATGAGCTTCACGGACCTCCTTGAGTCCATATAAGACTAGGTTTGACCTAGTCTTCCTTATCTAGTTGGGGAACCTCTTATAAGATATTTTTGGACATGAAAAGGCTCAGAAAATTCATGAAAAAACTAGAAGAAAAGGAAAAGAAGGCATGGAGGTTTGGGGCACCATGTTTCTTGGAGAAGAGGTCTTTATCTAGACATCAAAAGTTGATGTCTTTATCTAGACATCAAAAGATGATGTCTTGAAGGGACAAAGATAAGAGAAGATTGGCTTTTCTTATTTTCTTCTTTTAAGTTTTTTCTTTCTATTCTTTTATATATTTTTATGTTATAAAAATCTAAGAGAGAGAGAGGAAGAGGGCATGGGGATGTGTGCTCCAAGGTGTTGGGGCATAGTGATCATCTTTGGACATGATCTGATCATGTCCTTATGAGAGAAGAAAAAGAGAAGACGGTCTTCTCTTAAGGTTTCTTTGAGAACCCTTCTTCTTCATATTTTTGTAGGATTTTTTAATAAAAAAAATTAGATAATGTTAGATCTGGGAAACATGAAAGAAACCTAGAGGAGAAGATCTCCTCTTATCCTAGCATAGAGATGTTTTTAAGACATCAATCATTGATGTCCTGGAAGACATGATATGTCTTCTATTAGGGTATTTTTCCTATTTTTATTTTTAGTTTTTGAGAGATCTAAGGGTTGGATTTCTTCATTTGACGAACCTCTGATCTGTGTTTACAACTTTATATGGATTATCTAAGTTTGAAAGAGAAAAATATCCTTACTTGGATGCCTTGGATGTCAAAGATGAAGAATGATGATTGTTGGTATAATCTAAACTTTTCTCTCATCATACTATCAATGATTATTAAACTCTTTTGATTGAATGAATACTTTGATTAATATGCTGCATATAAAATTTCTTGCTTGAAAATTTTCTTATGTATAATTAATTGATTTTGATGCTTGCAATGAATTTATATCATGATTTGAATGTATTGATCTTAAAATCCGAATGCTCTCTTCTCCATATCATGCTATTGTTGAAATGGCTTTAACTTGAATTTCAGCATGATATTTTAAGCCACCTCATATCAATTTTGCGATTGATAAACTAAAATTAAAAGATGCATAATTGGATATAAATATTTTTGAATTACTGAACATACAAATAAAACTAAATTTGACATTCTCCCATAAAATGCTAAATTATTAAAATTTTAATAAAAATTAGCATGAAATAAGTACTTAAAGAAAAGACATCAATTATAAAATTCAAAATGCTTGATGTATCAAGCTGCATTGCATGTTAGGTTAATCCCTAAGAATTTGAAATCCCATAGTTAGATCAACATATAGAGCCATAGATTTTTCTTATTTTAACCTAAATTAATTTTGTCCTCCAACTTGATGAATGCCTTTCATAATTGGTATCAAACAGTCTATTCTTGCTTTAAATTTTTTTTGGCAAAAGAAATTTTTTTTTTTATCTCAAATCTATTTTTGCATAGCTTATATGATATCATTTGTAATAAAATCAAGAATTTCATACCTTTTTGAACCTGATTAAATGATATTTCTTAAGAAAAGAAAGATCTAATTTTAAATAGAATATCTCTCTATGATTTATTTTGCATGATCTGTTGGTGTCAATTCAAATTAACTTATCAAAATAATTTGATCTAAATATAATTGATTCATCTTTTTCGATCAAAAACTTCAATGATTGATATCACATAGATCATTATTATCATGTATTCTATTGCTTTATCCTAGACAAACCTAAAAGAATATTCTTGGGTATAATTTGGTTTGCATGAATATATTTTTGACATTATATTTTGAATAAATTATATGATTGGTACCTTTATGCTGCAAATTGATTAATACTACTTAAGAAAAGAAAGAGATATTTTTCATAAAGAAAAATATCAAATAAAATTTCTTTATGATTTGCTTTGAATGATTTATTCAAATTTCTAGTTTTGGAAGGATCTATCTATCTTGGACTTATAAAGCTCAAAGAAATAAACAAAAACTTCTTTCAAATAGTACAAACAAGCAATTCTCAAAAACATATCATAATTTATATCAAGGCAAAAGAATAGTTGCTTTATCTTAAATCTGAATTTCCGTGGCTATATTCTTGTTATTATAACATTTGAGATAAATTCTTATGATATATATTTGAATAATTTACTTTAATATCAAAGTGAAGAGAAGTATTTTCAAGATTGTATTATTTAAAATTTTGAAGCCTAAAGTTCTAATTAATTAAAATTGAGAACTACATCTACATGGCATACTTTTGGATTTTTAATGAATTGTTGTTATTGTAAGCATCTTTTGAAGTAAATGAAAAGTAAATTTTTGAAAAATTTAATTTCTTCATGAGTAAATGCTATGTTTATTTGAATTAAATGCATAATTTAATACTTAATTCACTCAATTGATGCACGTTCTCTTAAAATTTTATTTAATTTTAAAATAGCTTTATTTGCAAAAGTAAGAGAAAGAAAATACCAAAGATAAAATGATTACTAACTTGGTATCAATCAAATTTAAAAATTTGAGCTTAAAAATTAAACTTATATTAATTAAGATTAATGAGGTATCAATTAATTATGCTTAACTTGAAAGGAAAAGAAAAAGAATAATTTTAAATGTTAAAATCTATTCTATAAGAATTATAAAAAAAAAGGAAGGGGGAGAAAATATCATGTGATGAACTTTCTAATATTCAGAGGAAGAGATATTGATTAAGTTAACTAATTTAAATTTTATTACAAATATTAATAAATTTTAATATTGATTTTAAATTTTCAATCATTTATCTTAAAACTTTCTTAGTTTGAGCTTTGCTTTAATTGATTTTAGACTTTTAATAAGATATCTTATAATTTTACTCTAACTATGCATACTTGTGGTTATTAAATTTGATTTACTTAATCTAAAGTAGTATCAGATGAATAAATTAATTTCCATTATCAAAAATTATTTATAAATTTAGATATTATTTATATGTTGATTTGCATGAACTTGATAATTTTGGAGTTAAATTAAATTTAAAACATATTCTTACTCTAAATAAATTAATTTTGAACATACTTCTAATTTTAAAACTTATTTAAAAATCTAAATATAATACAAAATTTTTTATGTATATTTAAAAATTATTGTAAAATTACTTTTGCTCTAATACTATCATTGACTTACTCGATACATTTTTGATACATAACTTTTTTGAATTTAATTGATTAAATTTTTTTAAGAAAAAAGATTAAATATTAAAGTATATATTACGATTGATTTTATGATTATATCTTTTGAAAAGTTATATTCTTCTTAAAGCTTGAAAGTGAATATTTGAAAATCTAATTAAAAAAATCTTGCTTATTCAAGAAAGGGAAGAGTCTTTGATATTTAAATTCAAGCTAATTTCTAAAAAATATTTTAAATATGTTTTAAATTAAAAGATAAGTTTTCAAAAGGGAGATGATTCATTTAACTTTAATTCGATACATCTCTTATTTGAAATACTCTTACATCTTATTGATTTTGATGATTTTTTTTAATCCTTCCCATGAGCTTTTTGATACTGTCAAAATGAGGGAGAGAAATGTTGAGTATATGCTTAAAGGATGAATACTTAAAAAAATTAATGAATTTGATGCTTGAAATCTTAATACTCATTAACTTGAATTGAGACATAAATTTGAAATGAGTATATAAAATATGTGTATTGAATTAATTATGTACAATGAATCAAAAGATTAATTAAGAATATTCATGAAGTACTCATTCTTGTATTTAATCTATACTTCATGATACATGTTGATAAAATTTATTGAAACATATTATTTATTTTTATTATACATATATTCAAGGTTTTATCATCATAAAAAAGGAAGAGATTGTTGATCCTAAGATTGATTTTGATGATTCCAAAATGTTGAGTATAAATGATACTAATCATGCATTTCAAGAATGTATGTAGGACTTTTCAAGTACTTAAAATAAAAAAATATCCATCAAAGAAATTTTCTTAAAAGAAGAAAAATCAAAGAAAGAATGTTTTCAAATGCTCAAATAAAGCTCAAACAAGAAGTTTTGGAAGCCTTAATGATGGAAAAGACCATAAAAATCAAGGTGGAAAATGCCCTCAAAAGTTGAAGATAAAAAGGCACTAATGCAGAAATATATGCAGAATTGCTGAAGGCTACAAACTTAGATGATCCAGTGAAAAATTGAGCTGGCTCAGTACTTAGTTGGTTCAGTGAAAAACTAGATTGGCTCAATTTCATAAAACACAGAATGCTGATTTTTAAAGTTTATTGATACTGAGCCGATCCAGTTAGAAACTGAGCCGACCTAATTAAAAACTGAGCTTACTCAATGACTGTAATGGCTAGTTCTTCAGAACTTTAACTTTTTATCCATAATGACTTTCAATGGCTATGTCAAGGTCTCCAACAGTTAAAACTCATTCTCCAGCCATTGTCAAGTATATAAAAGGCTAGAGACTCAATGGGGAAGCAAGAAAGTGATTTAAAAATAAAAAATTATTAGATTGAGTGAGGTTTATTGAATACCAACTGGAAAAAAAGAAAAGAGAGGAATTAGTGCATAGAATATAGAGCTTTCAAAGATAAATCATCTCCAACTTCATCCTCATCCTCTTAAGTATTATTCATGTGAAGTTGAAGCATCATTTGAGCAATCCAATAGCAAATTCTTCAAACTTCAAAGAGTTCTAATTTTTATTTTTTATTTTATGCTGAATTCTTATACTTATATTTTTATTTTTTTATAAGTTTTTTTGAAAAAAAAATTTGGAGATTAGGCCCATCTAAGCCCAAAATTCGATTGTATAGGTTTTAGTTGGTAGGCCCCTAAAACCAACTGGATTGATAGTAAACCTGAAAAACTATCGGTGTAGGATTGTGGTTGGTGAGCCCGGTAAAATCAATTGGGCTTGTTTGTAATCTCGAGTCAAAATAAATACATTGTAATCTAGGAATTATAGTAAAACTCCTAAGAAAAGCTTGGAAAATGGACATAGGTACGGGGTTGCACCGAACCACTATAAATACATCATTTTACTTACTTACTTACTTGAAACTAGTTTAATTCCATTATTGCATATATTATACACAATACAATCACTTAAATTAATCTTTTTAGAAGTACATATTTGTATTAGAGCTTAATTTGGCCAAGATTTTAAAAGAATCTAATTCACCCCCCTCTTAGGTAGCCATACTTGGGCAACATCTTTATTTTTAAAAATTAAATACTTTTATTTATCTATTTTAAAATATATATTCAACAATAAAAAGAACTTATTTTTCTAGTTCAAACAAAATAAATTTGGAGCAAATTGAATCTAAATTGGATCCTGTATTAATTTTCAAAGAAATAAAAGAAAATAAATAAATAAATAAATAAAATGGCTCGGCCAGCACAGCCAGCGTGCTCAACCAAGAAATCGAAAAATAGTTCAGCTACCGCATCCCAGCCCAGCACAAGAAGCCGGCCTAGAAGCCCGCGAGTCCATGCGTAGTGCCAGCCTACCAGCCCATTAGGCCATTGGTGCACAGTAAATCAACCAACCGGTCTACGAAATCAAGCACAGACCACTAGCTTAGCAGAACATGGCTAATCATTGGTCACCATGTGGTAGACCAAGACCCTTAAGATATTCAAGAAAAATCTCGTGTGGCTTACGAGGCAAAATGGTAATTTCATCTACAAAAGGCAAGCTTCAATTTGTTGCAGTCTATGGTGCAGATGGTTTATGCGGTCCATGGGAACAACAGATGCACCATCCGATGGCTATGGTCATTTATGGTGAAGATCGAATGGCTATCATGTTTTCCTAGTTTGATTCGAATCTAAACAATGGCTATTGCACGATCGGATGGCCGATAGCGATCCAGCAATGATTCAATGACTGATAGAGCTCCTGATGGTGATTAAAATATCCAAGCATGATCCGATGGCTAGATCTTCTTCATTAAGCACGATCGGATGGTCCACACCTATTTTGATTGGATCTAGGCTTTTGAAATGTGGTTTTTAGGAATTTTGGGACCATTTGATTAGTATCTGATGGCTAGAAGAGCAAAATTCATCCAAAAACTATTTTAATCCAATTTTTCATGGGATTTCTCCATATTTGCTGATCAAAACTCTTTCTTAGTCCCACATTGCCTAGCAGCAAAGATTTTTCTTCTCCAACACCTATTTAAGGACATCTAAGCCTCTAGAACTCAATGTCTTCGGTTAAGGGAAGGTGATGGTATAGGGTAGAGCCATGCTTGGGATTCGAGGTTGCTTCGAGGTAGATGGTGCCGAAAGGAAGAGCTGTCTTCTACACCATCTCAATGCCAATGCCAATCCAAGATAAAGATCAACATGATTTTATTTTATTTTTTCTATCTTTTTTTTGCTCTTTAAATTTCATTTTTTTATTTTTATTATAAATTTAATTTTATTGCTTTTTAATTTTATTGCAAGTAGATGCTAAGATCTAGGTAGTAGATCTTAGTACCAAAATTTATTTTCATACTATTTTAATTTTTACTATTTATTTTTATTATAATTTTAAATTCTATTTTTTGACTTTAATTCTATTTTAACTTTTTTTATAAAAATAAAAGATTTCAAAACTAAAATACAACCTTCTCTATGGATTCGATTGGACTTACTACTATCTATGTATTTTTAATTATTTTAGAAAGTCAGAATTAAACTGATAAACATGATGTCCTAATGACAACATCGCATTCTTATCAAGTTTTTGGCACCGTTGCTGGAGATAAAATCAAAAATTTTATCAATTTAATTCTGACTTCTTAAAATGATTAAAAACATGTAGAAATAGTGAGTTGGGTTGAATCCACAGGGATGGTAGTGCTTTAAATTTGAAATATTTAATTTTTTTAAAAGAAAAAGAAAGAAAGATTTGCAAATAGAATTGAAGTTGAAAAATAGAAATTAAAATTACAATAAAAATAAATACCTAAAATTTAAATAGGGTAGGAAAATAATCTTTAGGTACTAAGATCTACTACCTAGATGTTAGCATCTACTTGCATAAAAATAAAGAGCAATAAAATTAAAGAGCAAGAAAATAAAATAAATGATTGAAATTTAGAGAATAGAAAAATAAAATTTATATTAATTAAAATTTAATTCAAAGTTTAAATACATAAATTAAAAAGATAGGAAAAAGAAATAAAAACTAGAATTAGATGTCTTAATCTTGGATCGGCATTGGCATTGATATGGTGTAGAAGACAACTCTTCCTCTTAGCACCGTCTGTCTCGAAGCAACCTTGAACCCTAGCATGCATGGCTCTACCCTATATCATCACCTTCGCTTGACCGAAGACACTAAGTTCTGGAGGCCTGAGGGTCCTTAAATAGGTGTTGGAGAGGAGAGACCTTTGCTACTAGGCAATGTGGGACTAAAAAAGAGTTTTGATCAGCAAATATAGAGAATCCCATGAAAAATTAGATTAAAACAGTCCCTGGATGAATTCTACTCTTCTAGCCATTAGATCTTGATCAAACAATCCCAAAATTCCCAAAAACCACATTTTAAAAGCCTAAATCCAATCAAAATAGGTGTGGACCATCCAATCATGATTGATGAAGAATATCTGGCCGTCGAATCATGCCTGGATATTTTAATCACCATTAGGAGCTTTGTCAGCCATCGGATTGTTGCCTGGATCACTATCGGCCATCTGATCGTGCAACAGCCATTGTTTCGATTCGAATCAAACCACGAAAACATTGTAGCCATTTGATCTTCACTAGGAATGACCATGGCCACTAGATGGTGCATCTGTTGTTCCTGTGGACCACGTAAACCATCTACACCATAGATCGCAACCAATTGGCACTTGTCTTTTGTAGATGAAATTACCATTTTGCCCTATAAGATGCGTGAGATTTTTTCTGAACCTCTTAAGGATCTCAGTCTGCCACGTGGTGATCAATGATTCACCATGTTCCACCGAGCTAGCGATCTATGCCTGATTTCATGGATCGACCGATCAGTTTACTATGCATTAATTGCCTAATGGGCTGGTGGGTTGGCACTATGCATGGGTTCATGAGCTTGCAAGCTAGCTTCTCATGCTGGGCCAGCTAGTTGGCATGCCAGCTGGGCTAGGATGCACCAACTGAGCTATTTTCAATGGCTTGGCTTAGCGCACTGGCTAAGCCGACTCTACCAATTAAGCCATTTTATTTATTTATTTATTTATTCTTTTATTTCTTTTAAAATTCATACAGGATCTAATTCAAATCCGATTTGCTCCAAATTTAATTTGTTTGAACCAAAAAAATGAGCTCTTTTTATTGATGAATATATTTTTTAAAATAGATAAAGAAAAAAATTTATTTTTAAAAATAAAAATAAATTAATTTATAAATTAATATTTTTATTGGTGTATTTACAATAATTATCACATCCTCCAACTTAAGTTTTGCTCATCCTCAAGTAAAGAAAGAATTTACTTTTAGAAAACCTTTTAGCTTTAGTGTTTCAAATTTCACCAAACAATTTTCAAAATGGCCATTGATGTTTAATAGAGCTTCAATAGAGCTTAAGTGAAGTATGTCATTAGAGTATTAATATAAAAAATTAAGTAAAGAATATTTAACTTTTTTGAACTTTTTCTAAATTATTCCTATTTTTATCTCTAAATCTAACCTTTCATATGGTTAAGCGTATTATCACTTCCACCCTTTATTTATTGATATTTTTTATTCACATTGCCCTTTTTTGATGTGAATATCATTGCTTACTTAGACAATGGGACCTGATTACTCTATGAAAAACCAGTGTATTTTTTTTTAATGTTGCACCACTATTTAATGTCTTAACCTTTTATGTTTTCTATTTAATTCATGTAGCAAGTCTTGGGCCAATGACTCTCAAATTAATTAGCTTTAGAGTATTATATATAAAATACCCCTCAGACTTACTAGCTCGAATCAAACAGGCTATAAGTTAAGACTAGCTTTACAATGAACTTCTTTATCCTTCTTACTTTTTGATACGAAACTCAATGCTTGCTTAGACAAAGAGGCCCAATTACTCAGTTAGAAGTACTTAAAAACTATTTTATTTTTTTTAATATAAAGAAATGTATAGTTATCCTACACAAGCCCATAAAAAGTAGACTTTTCTTTGATGCTGGTAGAAAAAATTAAAAATGCTAAAAAAAATTATTTATGTAACTTAACTCTTTATTAGATTTTTTTAATGCTTAATCCCTCAATATCTCATAAATTCTCTAATCTATGCATCAATTTTTCTTTAAAAAAAATCTTAGTTCAACTCAATTCTTAAGCACAATCGGATGTCTAAATGCTAAATATTAACTTCTTCAAGGAATTTAAAATTTTAAAATTTTATTATTCTCTCCCTCCAACTTAATCAATATTTTTCTCAATAAAAAAATAAAGGATGTAATAAAAAATAGAAAAGAATACACCTGACTCAATATGTTTTTGTGGTCCAGTATGGATCTTTGAAAATTTGGCTCTTCCTCCAACTTATTCAAAATATCCTAAAAAGAAAATAAACTAAAATGATAAATTAGATATAAAAAAAAACTAAATATTGGATTGCTTTTCAATAAGTGCTAAGTTTACCATCTTCAGCTAGACACAATGTAGCTTACCTATCCCGTATCAAATATTGGATTGACAAATTCCAATGATTTTGGATTGCCAATCTTAAGAAGATAGTTTGTGACCCCATTATTAATAATGGGACAATAGGATGCGACCCCATTCTCTGACCCTTGTTTGTTAAGAATTTCTCCTATTTGTTCTTCTAGAATGCTCATGAATTGAGTTTTTGGGTTAGGAGATGTTAGGGGTAAAATTAGTTCCTGCCAAAGTCCTTAGCAGATGACCTCCACTTTATCAGAATCTACCGATCTTCTCAGCAATAATTCCAACTGCATAACTTGTCAAGAGCATACCAAAGTTTGATCGAACGATCTTGAATAATAAAAAAGTACTGTTTCATTAACTCTGCTTCTTGGCTCGGGATGAATAATAGAATTTCTTAGTATCGAAGCCCCAACCCATCCAACCTGGACAAACAATGGATTTTGAGGATAGATGGACTCCTTCTAGACGGACTCCTTCTAGTCATGCTCCTTCCAGACAGACTCCTTCTAAATGAACTCCTCCTAGTCGACCTCCTTCCAAACGAACTACTTCTAGTTACGCTCCTTCTAGATGGACTCCTTCTAGTCTAACTCCTTCTAGTCGAATTTCTTCCAGTCGAACTCTTTTCAAGATGAACTCCTCCTAGTCAGCTGTGGATCTACTCAATCTATGTCACACCCATTAGCTAAATTGGTTTAAAAGGACCTCTTCATCAATGCAAGTTTGGTTCCTAATCTGGAACACATGGTAGCTATTTTGCGGACTGCGAACCTTAGTGCTCCTTTGACCTAGCTCAAGCTGAACCAAAACATCGGATGAACTACTTAGGGCAACTGAAATGATGTCTTTTATAAGTCTTTGAACCTCGGCACTCATCCATCTTAGCTTCCAAGCAACCTCAGAATCTCCGTTGCCCTAACCAAACTCTTCAAATAAAATCCACCCTCGGCTAGACGATCGGATCTTTCCAAGTCGTTGAAGAAAGCACCAATAGACTATAATCAGGCCTATCAGGAGTTCTACCCGAACTCCCATTATGGATCTCTAATAAATTAGGAAGTAATGATAAATGACAATCCACTCTCCATAACAAACTTCATGTAGCCCGAGCGGCCCACTATCAGGTGGTTATGACTGTCACCATCAATCTGTTACACGCTCCATCTATTTAAGAGACCCTCTAGATACGCTTCTTCTCTCTAAGCTTAAACTCTCTGCTATTACTCTAATCATTTTCTTTTTAAGTACTCCAATCTTGTTGGCCAAGGAAACTAACTTGACTGTCAGAGGATCTTGCCAGAGCCAACTTCGATCAGGACAATCTTGTAGGACTCATCGACGTCCACATCTTCCCTAGCTCCAGCAATCTCTAGCATCAGCACTATTTTCTGCACCAATAGGATTGGCACTAGAGGAAGAAGGGTCTCTTGAGCTCTTGTTCTAAAAGAAGTGCGCAATTGAGTTCATCTTCTTGCTTTCATCTTCAATTCTTTAGCTCTTTTTCCTCTGATCTCTTCTTGTTCCTGTTAGATGCCACCTAAAAAGGCTACAACCTGGTGATCTACTTCCTCCACTGCTAGATTTAACCCAGATCCACCGGCTCTTACCCCATCTTCGGCACCTTAAACCCCTCCACCAGTAGTCTTGGTAGGATTTGGAGCAGTTTAACTTGCTAATGCAGTAGGTCAAAGGCCTCACCAAGATGGTACAGGCCATGTAGCAACCTCTAGTACTGGCTCAGTCGGAGAGACCCCCTCTGGAAAGAAGGCCTACCTAGGCAAGCAGACTAGTAACCCCTAGGAAGGAAAAGTAGAGAGTAGAGAGCCCTTATTTCAATCATGATTTTTCTCCCAAAGAGACTCTCCCCGTTTACAGCCAGTAGCCCTCTGAGATCCTTAATTGAGATGATACTCTCGATCAAAAGCTCCAAGAAATGAATCGATAGATTAAGAAACTTCGCCATGCCGCGCTAGACCACAACGATGACATCTGCACTAACCCCCTATTCTCTACTTGGATTATGCAGGAGCCTATCCTGCCAAACATCAAGCTCTCTTAATTTGAGAATTACAACAAAACCACCAATCAGGCCGACCACCTTGAAGCTTTTAGAATAGTGATGCTACTCCATGGTTCACCTGATGCCATTCTCTATCGAGCTTTCTCCTCTACTTTGAAGGAAGCAGCAAGAAACTGGTACTTGGACCTCAAATCAGGTACCATCTTTTTTTTTGATCAATTGAGCCACGAATTTGTAGCTCATTTTATCAGCAGCTGATGCTAGAGATGAGGTTCCAACTCTCTTGTCAACATCAAGCAAAAAAAGGGGGAGCCAATCCGAGCTTATGTCAAATATTATAATGTTGCTGCTTTAGAGGTCCATAATCTGGACCAATCTATTGCTATGGCCGTACTAAAGGGCAGTCTTTAGAAGAATGATCTCCTCTTCTTTTTGGAGAAAAAGTACCGTCGAAATTTTGCTGACATGCTGGCTCGGGCTGAAGGCTATGCCCAAATGGAGGAGGCCTTCAAGCTGAAAGATGAAGAGGTCCCAAAAATGTGCTAGACGGGCAAATTATGCAATCTTGCAATTATTGAAAAGTCGAGTGAAGCTCGGCCATGCTCCAGAACTCCTCCTGAGCATAGACGAGTCCGAGCTCCACCTTGAGCTCATCCACAAGGAAGCTCGAATAGAAGACCATGGTGGAACTCTCTCCCCAAAAGATTCAACAATGATTCTCTCCTAAATGCCTCGAAGACTCTAGTGCTGATGAAAATAAAGGAGCAGTTGCCAAGGCTGGAGAGGATGAGGAGTCATCCAGCGAGGCATAACCCCAACAAATACTGCCTCTACCATAGTGACCATGATCATGATATTGAAGAATACATCCATCTCCAAGATGAGATTGAGCGGCTGATAAGAAGGGATCAATCGGATCGATTCCTTAGACATTGGCTAGAAAGAAGAGAAGATCGGCCAAGAGCCCAACCACAACCTGAACCATCTTAGAGAGATGAGCTACAGGGAGATCAGCCTCTGCTTAAAATCAACACCATTGCTGAGGGACATCGATGGGGGCAGACAAGCAAATTGACAGAGCTGGTGATGAAGCAATGAACTAAAGAATCTATCACTTTTACTGAAGAAGATGCTCAAGGGATTCAATTTCCACACAACGACGTGGTTGTAGTAACTTTAAATATTGTTGACTATAATGTACACCATGTTTTAATTAATAATGAAATCTCTGGTGATATTTTATTTTACAATGCATTCTCTAAATCTAGGTAGGATTGTGCATAGACTTCATAGATTTGAACAAAGCCTATCCAAAAGATAACTATCCCTTGCCGAGAATTGATCAATTGATGGATGCAACTTTGGGCTATGAGCTCCTCACTTTCATAGATGTCTTTTTCGACTACAATCAGATTTGGATGGTACTAGAAGATGAGAAAAAAATTACTTTTATTATTGATCATGATCTCTATTGTTATAGGGCTATGTCATTTGGACTAAAGAATGTAGGTACCATCTATCAGCACCTGATGAATAAGATCAGCAAGAAGTAGATCGATCGCAATATGGAGGTTTACATAGACGACATGTTGGTTAAAAGTCGATCTTTGTTAAATCACATTACCAACCTTGAGAAGACCTTCAGCATCCTCTGAAAGTACAAGATGAAATAGAATCCTAAGAAATGCACTTTCGGAGTGACTTCGAAAAAGTTTCTAGGATTCATGGTATCGAAACATGGGATCGAGGCAAACCTAGAGAAGATCAGAGCCATCTAAGAAATGACTATCCCTAAAATAATAAAAGAAATTCAACACCTTACAGGCAAAGTAGCAGCCCTAAATCGCTTCATCTTGAGATCGGTGGAGCATTGCAGGCCCTTCTTCCAAGTACTTAAGCCGCATAACAACTTCAATTGGACTCTTGAGTGTCAGTGGGCCTTTGAAGAATTAAAGAACTATCTCAGTGCACCTGCACTCCTCACCAAGTCTGAACCTCGAGAAGAATTATTTTTATATTTGGCAGTATCCCTAGCGACCATTGGAGCTGTCCTAGTTAGAGAAGAAGCTAAAATTTAGAAGCCAATCTAAATTTTAAGTAGAGTTCTAAGAGATGCAGAAAGAAGGTGTACCAAACTAGAAAAACTAACTTATACCTTATTGATTGCAGCTAGGAAGCTTCAACCTTATTTTCAGGGGCATACAATTATACTTCTCACTGACAGCCTTGTTGGGGATAAACCTACTTTTGCCGAAGTTTTGTCGGATGTCTGATCTCTAGGCGATTCCGCCCAGTGGCGACGGCCATGGCCGGGCTCCGATCGATAAAGCCCTTCGGGTTCCAGTTCACATTGAGGTGGCCAACCTTCTATTCATGACTGCCAGGTGATTCTCTCAGCTACGTTGATCAACTCTAGAATTCATAAGACATTATGAGTCCTGCTTGGATGGGCTTGAATGGTAAAGGCAATTAGGTTCCTCCACCACAAATAGACGACCCTCTCTAGTCAAGCTTCCCTCAAACAAACTTGAATAGTTAGAGCAATTGCTTGAGTAGTTGAAGCACTGAGGTTTCACCCTCTGGGTAGTCTAGCCTAGCCAGCTTGAAAGCTGGTCAAACTTTTTTCCTACCGGATCTCCCTCAAATTAAGTATCACTATCACCATCGAATCTCATCTCGAGAGTCTCCAACTAGTAGAACCTCCCCTGGACAAACCTCTATACTTTATCTTGAACTCCTCCTGGACTTCTCCTTCCATTGAACTTCTCCATCAATCGAGCTCTTACCAGACTTCTCCTTCCACCGAACTTCTCCATCAGTCAAATTTCTTCCAGACTTTCCCTCTAGTTGCCTAAGGGGCTCCGTCCGATCAAGCTTCCTCTAGACTCTCTTAATAGGATTCCTTTCGTACCCATCCTAGCTATACAAAAGAATCTCGGCACTTACTCTTGATATAGCAAATAACAGTCAAGGCATGGTTGATCTTGAGAATATCCAAACTCCTCTAGAACAGTAGGAACTATGAGCACTTCACCGCCTGCAGTTACCCCATCCAAACCTCAACTGTTAAGTCCCAACAGATTGGCACATCACGACAACAGATACCATCCTCCATAACAAATCCCACATGGCCTCAAACGGCTCACTACTAGACGGTTACGACTATCATCATCAGTTTGTTTTGGGTTTCGTCTATATAAGAGATCCTCCAGATACACTTTCTTCCCTAAGCTCTCATCTTCTATCTCAAAACTCTGCTAAAAATCTCTCTAAATACTCCATTTTTGTTGGCCAAAATAGCTGACTTGATCATCGAAGGATCTTATCGGAGCCACTACCCCTGATGCTAGATGAGTCTTATTATGCAGGTCAACAGCGGCAACCTCGTCTTTTCTAACTCTAGCCTCAAATCCGACATCAACTAGATTTTGCACCAATAGAATTGGCGCTAGAGAAAGGAATCTCATCTATTGATCCCTTGTTCTTAAAGGAGTATTCAACGAAAGTTCTTCTTCTTCTCCTTCAAAGCCTTTCTTCTTCAATTGTTCTTGAAAAGATGCCTTCTAGGAAAGCTTTGACTCGATAGTCAACCACCTCTGCAATTAGATCTCATTCAAATCTATCCACCCCTATTTCATCTCCTACATCTCGAACTCCGTCGGCAGCAACGGCGGATGCAGAATAGTTCAATCTGCTGGTCCAACAGGTTAAGGATCTCACTGAAGTAGTGCAGGCCATATAGCAGTAGCCTCCCACAGCAATCTGATCGGAGCAGCTCTCATCGAAACCTCAGGATCCAATCTGGAGGCGATCGGCTCAGGCGAGTCGGCCTGCAACTTTCGAAAAAGGAAAGCAAAGGGTAGAGAGCCCTTGCTTTGATCATGACTCAACCCCTGTGGGACTTCACCCTCATTCTATTAGAAGACTTTGGAGATCCACGATCGTGAGGACCTCATGGATCAAAAATTATAGGAGATGAGCTGGTGGATCAAGAAACACTACCACACCCCCCCTCCTACAGCAACAATATCTGCACCGACCCTCGTTTCTCCAAGCAGATCATGCAGGAGCTAATCCTACCGAACTTCAAACTCCCCCAGTTTGAGAGCTACGATGGGACTGCTGATCCGGTTGTCCACCTAGAGGCCTTCTGGATAATAATGCTACTTCATAGTGCGCCAGACGCCATTCTATGTCGAGCTTTTCCATCCATCCTAAAAGGGGCATTCAGAAATTGGTACTCGACCCTCAAGTTGGGTACTATCTTTTCTTTTGATCAGATGAGCCACCAATTTATGGCTCATTTTGTTAGCAGTCGACGCCTCCGACGAGGCTCAAACTCCCTAATCAACATCAAGCAGAAGGAAGGAGAGTCCATTTGGGCCTATGTCATCCAATTAAATGCCGTTGCTTTGGAGATCCAAAATTTGGACAAATCGATTGCAATGGTTGCACTAAAGGATGATGTTCAAAAGAACGATCTCTCGTTCTCCCTAGAGAAGAAGTATCCCAGGAATTTTACTGATATGCTAGCTTGGACTGATGGTTATGCCCGGATAGAAGAGGCCTTTAAGGCCAAGGATAGTGAAGCCGTGGGAGAGCGGCATGCGGGCGGATCAAGTATGTTCGCTACTGAAAGAAGGTCGAGTAAAGTTCGGCCCTGCTCCTGAACTCCTCCTAAGCACAAGTGAGCCCAAACTCCTCCTCGGGCCCGAAAGCAAAGAAGCCCTAATAGGAGGGCTCGATAGGGTCCATCCTTAGAAGGTTCCATAATTACTCCCCCTTCAATGCTCTGAAAACATAACTACTAATGGAGATCAAGGAGCAACTACCGAGGTCAGAGAGAATGCGTACTCACCCTAGCAAGCGCAATCCAAATAAGTATTGTCTTTACCATCGTGATCATGGTCATAATAGTGAAGAATGCATTTAGCTCTAAGACAAGATTGAGGAGCTCATCAAGTGAGGTCGACTAAGTCAATTTCTACGATGCTGACTTGAGGCAAGGGAAGAACGGCCAAGGGCACTACTGTAATTGAAACCAGCAAGGAGGGAGGAGAAGCCAAGAGATCGGCCACCTCTTGGTATCATCAACACCATCTCTAGGAGACTCCGATGTGGGAAGGCCAGTGGGTCGACAGAGCTTGTAAAGAGGCAAAGGACTGATGAGTCCATAGCTTTTACCAACGAAGATACCCAAGGAGTTCAGTTCTCGCACAATGATGCGATTGTACTCTTTTTAAACATTGCTGACTATGATGTATGTTGTGTTTTAGTAGATAATGGAAGCCCTATTGATGTCTTGTTTTATGATGCTTTCTCCAAAATGTCTATACCTAATAACTACCTGGGACCTATGAATTCTCCATTGGTGGGCTTCATTGGCAATGCTGTGCCAGTTGAAGGGATAATAACATTGATTGTGGCTGCAGGCCAACACCTAAGATGGGCTCGAGCATAGGTTAGCATTGTGGTAGTGAAAGCTCCATCGGCCTACAATGCAATTCTTGGCCGATCTGATCTAAATGCACTCCGAAGCTATGGTATCGACCCATTATTTGAAAATAAAGTTCCTAACGAGTAATGGAATTGGGAAAATTAGGGGAGATAAAGCCTTGTTAAGACACTGCTATTCCATTGCTTTGTAGAACAGTGGCCAGTCCGACCCTTATCCAGTTGATGTGCTGGATGTTCATGATGACCTTACTGAAGAGCAGGGCGAACCCATGGAAGACCTTGTGGCTGTCCTCCTGAATGATGTGGATGCGGAGCATACGTTGCAAATTGGCTCCAACTTGAGAGATGAAGTTCGAGAATAGCTCGTCGCATTCCCATGAAGGAATGTCGACGTCTTTGCTTGGATTCCAATAGATATGTCGGGGATTGATGTCGAGGTCATGGAACATCAGTTGGTTGTCAACCCCAAGTATAGACCAGTGAAGGAAAAATTCAGGGCCATGCATCGAAAAGGTAGAAGGCGATAGCAGAAGAAGTAGACAAGCTCCTTAAAGCTAGATTCATTCGGGTAGTCAACTATTCGACTTGGGTCTCCAATGTGGTCCTAGTCAAGAAGGCCAATGGTAAGTGGAGAATGTGCATTGACTTTAAGAAGCTAAAAAAAGCTTGTCTAAAGGATAGCTATCCACTATCCAAAATTGATCAACTGGTGGATGCAACCTTAGAACATGAGCTCCTCACCTTCATGGATACCTTCTCCGACTATAACCAAATTCAGATGGCACTGGAGGACAAGAAAAAAACTGCTTTTATTATCGATCGTGGTCTTTATTGTTATAGGATAATACATTTTGGATTTAAAAATATAGGCGCAACCATCTATTAGATGTGTACCCTAGAAGCCAGATTGGCTGACACTTGTATTACACTTCTAAAGATAATTTTATAATTTTGACTATAAATTAGTAAAAGGATTATTTTCTATCATAGTGTGTATTTAAAGTATCTGTGATACATCCTTTGAGTTAATGATAATGACAATTCATATTTTTAAGAGTTGAAAATTTAAGATATAAATTTTTATAATTAACTCATAAACTGCTCCCAACCGTAGGATCATCATGAGAATGGTGATCGATCTGAAAGGTTGGTGCACAATCACTTTCTTAAGATAGATGTATCTTGAATCTATGGTGTGGAGACACTGGAGTAAGAGTACAGATACTCGTCAGAAAATGAGGGCAATGAGCATGACCACCTCGAGCAGTTAAAAGAAAGTCTACCTTCTCATCGATGACTGGCTCGATTCTGTAGTGGTGTGTCTGGTTCTTTGATTTGAGGTGCATCAGTAGTTCACTTTGAGGGTGTTATAGTTTGACTATACCATAACTCGATCTCCTAGCCATTCAAAATCTTGAGGTATATGTTGGCTATAGCATGTTCACTGTAGCAATTGGATTGCAATAATAAGAGATATATCTACCTCGATAGATGAGGAGTAGCCCTATGATAATCATGAGATTGACTCCTTAAGCCCATGGCCATGGTAGAGTGAAGATGATAGAAAGAGTTTTTATTAGGGTTTTAAATTGGCTCGAATCAAATAATTAATTCATATGATAGACATTGGGTTTGATGAGTTTAGCTTAACCCTAATCCTATTTGGGGCTCAAGATAGAAGAACCCAATCACACAGGTAACTATACTGAGAGGTTCATTTTCACTTTTGATGGATTGCCACCACAGACTGCTAGGTGTTACTAGTGGATTTTGGGAGCAATTAGAATGATTTTGATGATCAATTATTCTAATTGTATGAATCAAAAAGTTCTGGTCCATCAAAAGGTATTTCGATGATGTCGATGATGAAGATCATGATATATATCTCATTGTTATATAGAATTGAACCTAACTGGGTCACACAAATAAGGGTTTGGGTTTAGATATTATCAATTGAGCTAACCCAGTTTGATTGATTTGGATTAGATCCAATCAGGTTCAAGGTAATCATGCTAGCATACGATTGTGCCTGACTTTCTTCTTCTATAATATTTCTGATTCATCACAGCTGAGTCAAATTTGATGTGACTCATTTCTATATTTTGAATGGATTTATTTTTTCTCTGACTGGAATAAGTCTAGGTCAGATTAATTACATATTAAATCCATTCATAGTCAAATTGGACTAGGGTCAAAAGTTGATCTAATTGAGAGAATTGAGGGTCACCTAATCAAGGGCTTCTAGAAAATTCTTTAGAAATCTTTCTGATCTAATTTTTGGATATGTTATAGCACATGAGTCATACATGGATGTACTAAATTTCATGATTTTTGAAGGTTCCTAGACTATGTTATGATAGAGTTTGATTTGGAACAAACTCTTGAGGGAAGAATCCTTGGCACAGTGGACTCTTCCTTATCTACTCATACTACTACCTTCCATATTGATTTTTGGTGTCAAAATTAGATGAGATCTGGGGATTTTCATGGAGATCAGGTCTAGGAGTCTTAATGGTCAAAGAAATAAGGATTTTGATTAAAGAGGAACTCTAACTTGGCACTATGCTTTTGTATAAGAACCCTTACGGTAAGGCTCTTCACGAAAGAAATAATTTTTCATACCCAAATGCTATCGCCCCTTCCATCTTCCATGCCCTCTCTGATCCTCTATCTCCACTTCTTCTCAGTCTCAAAGGTTGAAAATAAATTCAAGAAGAAGATCAAATTTGTGAAGAGTTCAGCATCTACGCGATGGTGTTCGTGAGATGGATATGCTACTTTCAAAAATTTTTTTGAAGGACTTTCAGATCAGATTCATATCTAATATTTGGAGAAAAGATTCATGAGGAGAAGACATCTAGATCATGCTAGAGTAGATATTGGTAGAGGCCAGTCGCGTGCATGGCTCCTTCCAAAATCTCAGGATAGATCAGGATCATCATAGGATAATCTGATTACCCAAAATACAAGGTATGAAATTAATTAGATTTAACTTAATTTTTAATCTAAATATCAGATATTAAAGAATTAGATCAGAGATATCTCTGATCTAATTATGATTTTAGAAGAAAAATTTTTAAAATATTCCTTCAGATCTAATTAGATTTGAACGATCCTATGGCGGGAAAATGGGTTTTCCTTCAAATGGTATCAGAGCTACATTAGCAATTCTTCAGATGTACCTTAGATATGATTTTATATTTATTTATGATCTAATATTAAAAGTTTTTAGATATCACATTAGATGTAATTAGATCTAAAATTAAAAAATTAAAAAGAAATTAAATTATTTAGATCTAATATGTATGAGATGCATGACTATATAAGGTATAGAATAGTTCTATGTGTAGTATAGTATGATCATGTATTTAATTTGATTAAATATAATTTTAGATCCATTTAATTTTTATTTTTTTAATATTATAATTACTATAATCAGGTATAAAAATAAAAAATAAAATTTTTAATTTTTGATTAATTCATATGAGATATGAAAGATGCTTGCTTAGACTAGTCATAGAATAGTTCTATGAGATGTCTAGAATAGTCTTATATTTGATATAATTAAATTTAAAATTTTATTTTTTAGATTTAATATTAGATATTTTAGATTTGAAAGTATGCATATTGATTTAGTTATAATACATGAGATGTATACAAGACATGTATTAGTTAGATCTTTTTATATGTAACATATGATCTAACTAGTTTTATAGTGGAAAATTATATTTCTGATTAAGGAGTTTCCCATGGCCGTCTGGTCATAAGAGCAAAGTAGGATTTAAAAGCCCTATCCTTTCATTCGAATGAGGTGTTCTTACGGCATGTAAGGGTGCTGCACGTTCTTCCTCAATTAGAAATCAGAGCTTATTTTTCTGCAAAACCCTAGATCCTAAAATCCTAGAATTTTTATTATTGTTTTATTCATAAATCTAAAACTTAATTAAGAATTAAGATTATAAAATTAATTAGATCTAAAAATTATGAATTTTTAGATCTAAGTCATATTCATAAAATTGGGTTCGGGCTTAGGTAGCTTAATTAAGTCCAGCGGTTGATCAATCCAAATCAAGAGTTGGTTAGGTGGGATCAAAGAAAGAATTGATTTGACAGCCTAATAGGATTGTCTGGATCAAGTTCGAATCACATTGAGATGTAACTCGATCAAATCAAGACCTAATTTGGCTCTATGATTCGAGCCTAGATTGTAGGCTAATCCAATTGGTTCTGATTCAATAATTTGGTGTCTAAGATAAGTCTAGCAAATACGATCGACTGGTTTTTATTTGGAAGCTACTCGATTTGAATTCATTCTTGTTGAGTTAGTGGCATATCCCTTCCATCAGTCTCACTTACCTAACCATTTATGTTGATCTAGTTCTAATTTGAGGTGGCTAACAATTCGAGCCAACCCATGCCATTAGGTTAGTCATAATTGTTATAACTAAGTCAAGTCAAGTTTAAAGAGACCTAAATTAAATCTTCCTAAGAAAATATTAAGTCTAAGGTCTTCCATCATTGTAGATGTGCGGGCCCTTCCCAAGGTTGATTATTCTCAACTAGATATAGTGGTTCAGTTACATCGAAAAGACGTAACCATGTCTACTAGGCATTGGATGCTATGGGTTGGAGGATGGGTTTGGACTTAGATACGGTGATGGATCCAATCAGAAATCCAATTTGTGCAAATGGTGGGTCTAACTTAACTAAGGAGTGGAGCAATATTCCGGTCATGGAGAGCTTCATGAATTAGAGATCAGGTTTAGGTGCACCATGATTAGAGAATTATTTGACAAGAGTTGTCCACTCATCGATTGATCCATCACCAATAATTGTTAGGTGAGGTGGTGAGCCAATTGGTGGGACCGCACCATCCATTAGAAATCAATGATCATGGAAATTTTTGCATCTCTGTCAAGGAAAGTGGTGGGATCCGAGTAAATAGTGGGAGTCTAAATTATTTAAAAATAAAATTCAAAAATAAATTGGTTAAGTCTAATTATAAAATCTAACTAGAAACTTTGACTCTCTACAGGAAGATGTCTGCATCTAACCCACTAGCTTATATCCTAGACACCCATAGACTGATCGGATCCAACTACAAGGATTGGCTCCGAAACTTCAAAATTATTTTGGATTTCGAGAAGTTGACTCATGTGTTAGAATAAAATCCTCCCACATTACCAGCTCATCCATCCGCTAATCAGAGAGCATCTCTCGAGAAGTGGATAAATGAAGATAACAAAGCCAAGTACTACATATTGGGCTCGATGTCTGATGAGCTCCAATGCCAACATAAAGATATTAAGACTAGCCATCAAATGTTGGCCCACCTACAAGAGTTGTTTGGTGAATAAAGTCGTGCAGCCAAATATCAAGTCACTAAAAGATTATTTAAGGCTCAGATATGTCATGGGCAATCAGTCCAAGATCATTATCTGATGATGATCAAGGACTTAGAAGAGCTTGAGAAGCTCGGTGTCAAGTTAGATCAGGATCTATAGATTGATATAATTTTGCAGTTCTTGACTGATGCGTATGAGTAGTTCATCATGAACTACCATATGCATAAACTTCAGAATACCTTGGCTGAGCTCATTAATATGCTGGTTATTGTTGAGCTTTTTATGCAAGGTTCTAAAGGCTCAGTACTTGCTGTGGAGTGGATTTCTTCCAAAAGACAGTCTTTTGAAAAGAAGAAGAAGTTCGTGAAGAAGCAAAAGGTGGATGGTAGAAAGAAGAAGAAGGTAGAGCCAAAGAAGAAGGCCGTTGACACAGAAAAATGTTTCCATTGCAACACTAATGGCTATTGAAAGTGGAACTGCCCTCTTTACCTAACCAGCCTAAAGAACAAGGAGGCAGGTCCTTCTGGAGGTATGCTCATTATAGAATCTAATCCTATGATTTTTTCTGCATCCAATTGGATGCTTGACTCTAATTTTAGTGCTCACTTATGCACTTCTATGCAGGATCTTGAGGATAGCAAGAGGCTAAGAGATGGTGAGTTGCTCTTATGCATCGAGAATGGTGTAAAAGTTGCTGCTATGGCCGTAGGAACCCATCCTCTGTGATTACCATCAGAATTAGACTTAGTAACTATTTTTATGTGCCTACAGCAAGCAGAAATTTGATTTCTATTTCATGTTTAACATAGGAAGGCTATGTAATTAATTTTCTAAAGGACCATTATAATATTATTTATAAAATAAATAAAATTGTAAGTGATTTTCTTATAAAAGATCTTTATCAGTTATATATTATTATTTCTAATTTTAATATCGAGCAAAACATGAGTGCCATAGGATCAAAGCGATCTAGGGATAGTCTAAATAATAGGAATCTTTGGCACCTTAGACTAGATCATATAGCAGAAGATAGGGTTAACAAATTGAAAATATTTGGACTATTGAGTCCATTGACATACGACTCATATCCAATCTATGAATCATGCTATCATGGCAAAATGACCAAGCTTCCTTTTATGGGACATGGGAAAAGGGCCACAGACCTGTTTGCCCTAGTACATACTGATGTATGCGACCTATTTGATGTGCGGGCTAGGGGCAATTACATGTACTTCATCATCTTTACCAATGATTTATCTCAGTACGGATATGTGTATTTGATGCAACACAAGTCTGAAGCTTTTGAAAAGTTCATGAAATTCAGACTTGAAGTAGAAAAATAGATAAGAAAACTCATTAAGGTTCTTCGATCAGATCGAGGAGGTGAATACCTTAGTTGAAAATTTCTAGACTATCTTAAGGATAATGGCATAGTCTCTCAATGGACTCCATCTGAAATGCCTCAACTCAATGAAATTTTAGAACAGAGAAACTAGACTCCATTAGATATGGGTCGATCCATGATGAGCTTCATGGACCTCACTAAATTTCTTTGGAAAAATAGTCTACAGACTGCTGTATATCTACTGAATAGGAGTCTATTTAAAACCATTCCTACCACACCGTATGAGATATGGCATGGTAAGAAACCATGTCTGAGTCATCTAAGAATTTGGGATTGTCCAACCCATGTCAAGGGATAACAGGCGGATAAATTAGAGTCTAGGTCTTTTAGAGCTTGATTTATTGGATATCCTAAAGACTCATTAGGATATTTTTTCTATCTTCCAAAAGATCATAATGTGATTGTGAGTCGACATGCCATCTTTCTTGAAAAATAGTTTATTCAAGATGGTGGCATCGGTAGATAGATTAGGTTCAAGGAGAAAGTCTTCCGAGAGCCACGAGCCAAGGAACGTATGGAACCTAATTAGATTGAGCCAACTCAGATACTACCTCCTCCACCTCGTAGATCAAAAAGGATCTCTCATCTCCCTAAAAGGTACTTAGTGTTAGATATATGTGCCCTAGAAGCCAGAATTGGCTGACACTTGTAATACACTTCTAGGGGCAAAATTATAATTTTGACTAAAATCAATAAAATGGGTTATTTTCTATCACATATGTGTATTTAGTGTCTGTGATACATCCTTTGAGTTAATGGTAATGATAATTCATATTTTCAAGAGTTGAAAATTTAAGACATGAATAAAATCATTATTAACTCATAAAATGCTCCCAACCATAAGATCATCACGAGGATGGTGATTGATCCGGAAGGTTGGTGTACAATCGCTTCTCTTTAATAGATGAGTCTTGAGTCTATGGTGTGGAGACACTGGAGCGAGAGTACAGGTACTCGTTAGAGAACGAGGGCACTGAGCGTGACCACCTCGAGTAGTCATTAGGAAGTCTACCTTCTCGTCAATGACTGACTCGATGCTGCAGTAGTGTGTCTGGTTCTTTGACCTGAGGTGCATCGGCAGTTCACCTTGAGGGTGTTATAGTTTGACTACACCATTACTCGGTCTCCTAGCCATATGGAACCCTGAGGTGTATGTTGGCTATAGCATGTTCATTGTAGGAACTGGATTGCATCAAGATGGAATCTATCTACCTCGGTGGTAGAGGAGCAGCCCTATGATGATCATGAGAATCAAGTCCAGAAGCCCATGGCCATGGCAGAGTGAAATAATAGAAAGAGTTTCTATTTAGATTTTCACATTGGACTTGAATCGAATGATTACATCATATGACAGAGACTAGGGTTTGACGAGTTCACCTTAACCCTAATCTGATCGGGGCTCAAGATAGAAGAACTTAATCACACAGGTAGCTGCACCAAGAGGTTCGCATTCAGCTCTGATGGGTTGCCACCATATACTGCTAGGTGTCACTGGTGGATTTTGGGAGCAATTAGAATGATTTAGATGATCGATCATTCTAGCTGTTCGAATCAGAAGAGTTCTGATCCATCGAAAGGAGTTTCGATGATGTCGATGATAGAGATCATGACATATCCCATTACCATACAGAACTGAACCTAACTGGGTCACACAAACAAGGGTTTGAATCTGGTGATCATCAATTGAACTGATCCAGTTCAATTGATCTGAATGAGATTCAATTAGGTTCAAGAAAATCGTGCTAGCACTCGATTGAACCTAACGTTCTTCTTTTACTATCATAAATAAGTTGTCCTGACTGAGCCAAAGGAGTTTGTGCTCAATCAGAGGCCTTCACTTTGGTCTGACTGGAGGTTGTCCAAGTCAGAAAAGGGTTGTCTTATTTTGTAAGACAATTACCTACCATTTTTGGTCACCTGCCATTTCTTGTCCTTTGACTTTGATCAAAAGTTGACCTTTGACTGGTCGAATGTTGACCATTGACACTTTGACTACTGTCCACATGTCACGCACCTATTGAAGAACTGGTGGGGGCCCATCCCCCTGCCAGAACCTGGCAAGGAGGAGGGCGAATGCCACCCTTAGCGTAGTAGGCCCAAGCTGGAGGCGCCTAGGAGTCCCTGTTGGATAAGGACTCCATCTCCTTTTTGGATTCCAATTAGAGTTCTCCTAATAACAAAGTTTGACTGGTCTTAGGTGCCATCTAAGAAGGAATCCATGGGACTCTATTCCAACCAATCAGATTTAGATCTGATTTGATAAAGAGTTGTGATTGGTTGGGAAGAAAGAGGAGTTGGATCACAGATAAATAAGACCCTGCGCTCAACTCAAATTATGATTGGAAAAGAATTGAAAATTCCCACGCCCGAGGCTGCCTGTCCTCTCCTCCTCCATGCTAAAGCATCTTCTCCCTCTCCTCTCCACGTCGAAAAGTATTTTAGGTTCTTGGATGGTGCAATCTAGATGAGAGAAAGGCAACTGAAAGCTAGAAGGCAACGCTGCTGCAAAGGACAACTACTAATCTTCGAAAGGTGTTTTGAAGATCCTCCAGATCAAATCTAGATCTATTTTTTGGAGATGTGATCAGATCTAGATCTTCGAAAGGTGTTGGATCATAGATAGTCTATAAATAAGACCCTGCACTCAACTCAAATTATGATTGGAAAAGAATTGAAAATTCCCATGCCCAAGGCTGCCTGTCCTCTCCTCCTCCATGCTAAAGCATCTTCTCCCTCTCCTCTCCATGTCCAAAAGTATTTTGGGTTCTTGGTTGGTGCAATCCAGATGAGAGAAAGGCGACTGAAAGCTAGAAGGCTGCGCTGCTGCAAAGGACAACTGCTGATCTTCGAAAGGTGTTTTGAAGATCCTCCAGATCAGATCCAGATCTAATTTTTGGAGATGTGATAGAGAAGAAGAGGATCTCCAGATCCAGCCCGAGTGGATACCGGTAGAGGCCAGGCACTTGCGTGGCTAGATCCAGAACCTTCCGCTGCTTACAGGATCATCAACGGGTAATAGGATTACCCATATCAAGGTAAATTAAATTTGATTTAATTTATCATTATTTTTTTATTATTAAAATAATAAGAATCAGATCTGAAAATATCTCAAGATCTGATTAGGATCAAAGAAAAAAATTTTTAAAATATATCTCTTGATCTGATCAGATCTGAACGAACCTGGTCCGGAAAATCAGGATTTTTCCTTCAACTGGTATCAGAGCCAAGGTTCTAAAAGTATTTAGATCTAATTTTAAATTTTATTTTAATTAGAAAATAAGTAATTTCAGATGTCACATGAGATGTGATCAGATCTGAAATCAGAAAAAAATTAAAATTAAATGATTTGGATCTAAGATTAGAAAATATGCATGACTAGTTCTAAAATAGAATAGTTCTATAGAATAGTCTTGCATGTTTTCAATTTAATTTGATTAAATCATATTTTAGATCTATTTATTTACTATTTTTTGATATTATAATTATTATAATAACATCTAAAAAATAGCAAATAAAAATTATTTAATTTTAAATATCATATGAGATATGATTGATGCATGTCTAGACTAGTTGTAGAATAGTTCTACATAATTGTCTAGATTAGAATTTATTTTGATTAGATCAATTTAAATCTAATTTTTTAGATTATTATGAGATAATTTAGATCTGAAAACATGCATGATTCGATACATGAGATGTATGCAAAATATGCCATGATTAGATCTAATTTGTATATGAGATATATGATATAGA
Organism: Cocos nucifera; assembly: GCA_006176705.1. Lineage (NCBI taxonomy): Eukaryota > Viridiplantae > Streptophyta > Magnoliopsida > Arecales > Arecaceae > Cocos > Cocos nucifera. The sequence continues at coordinate 76,229 of QRFJ01007909.1, read as the reverse complement.
TCTAAAACTATTTTGTAGTATTGACATGTTCCTGATTAAGGCGTTCCTCTTGGCCGTCCGGTCATAAGAACGAAGAAGGGTTTAAAGGCCCTCTCCTTCCCATTCGATGGGGTGTTCTTATGATGTGTAGGGGTGCTGCGTGTTCGTCCTTAATCAGAAACCCAAAACTTACTTTCTGCAAAACCCTAGATCCTGAAACCCTAGGATTTATTGTGCATATTTTGTTTATGAACCCTACTTAATTAAGAATTAAGATTATGGAATATTAATTAGGTCTAAAATTGAGAATTTCAGATCTAAGACATATTCATAATACTGGGTTCGGGCTTGGGTAGCTCAATTAGGTCTAAGCGGTTGATCAAACCGAATCAAGAGTTGGTTAGATGGGATCAACAATGCTTAAATTGACCAGCCTAATAGGATTAAGTCTGGGTCAAGATCGAGTCACGATCAAGCAAGACCTAATTAGGCTCAGAGGTTAGAGTCTGGATTGTAGGCTAACCCAATTGGTTCTGACTCAACAATTTGGTGTCTTAAGGTAAGTTTGGCACATACGACCGACTGGTTTTTAATTGGAAGCTACTCGACCTGAATGCATTCTTGTACGAGTTAATGGCATATTCCTTCCACCGGTCTCACTTACCTGGCCATATCTGTTGACACAGTTCTGATCTGAGGTGGTCAATAATCCGAGCTAACCCATGCCACTAGGTTAGTCATAATTGTTATGACTATGACAAGTCTAGTTTAATGAGACCTGAATCAATTCTCCCTAAGAAAAGATTAAGTCTGAGGTCTTCCACCATTGTAGATGTGCGGGCCCTTCCCGGGGTTGATTGTTCTCGGCTGGATACAGTGGCTCAGTTGCACCGGAAAGATGCAACCATGTCTATTAGGCATTGGATGCTATGGGCTGGAGGATGAGTTGGGCTCAATATTTTGGATACGGTGAGAGACTCAATTAGGAATCCAGTCTATGCAAATGGTGGGTCTGACTTAACTAAGGAGTGGATCAATATTCCGGATACGGTGAGATTCATGAATTAGAGACCAAGTTTGGGTGCACCATGATTAGAGAATCATTGAACAAGAGTTGTTCACTCATTGGCTAACCCATCACCAATAACTGTTAGGTGAGGTGATGAGTCAGTTGGTGAGACCGCACCACCCACTAGAAATCATTAATCATGGAGATTTTTCGCATCTCTACAGAGGGAGTGTAGGGATCCGAGAAAATAGTGGGAGCTAATTTGTTTAAAAATAAAATTTCCTAAATAAATTGGTCAAGTCATAAATTACAGTATCTAACTAGAATCTTTGACTCTCTACAGGAAAATGTCTGCGTCCAACCCATTGGCACGTATCCTGGACACACATAGACTGACTGGACCCAATTATAAAGATTGGCTCAGGAACTACAAAATTATTTTTGGGTTTCGAGAAGTTAACCCATGTATTTGGACCAGGACCCTCCCACCTTACCAGCCCGTCCATCCACTGAACAGAGAGCGTCTCTGGAAAAATGGATAGACGAAGATAATAAGGCCAGATATTACATGTTGGGCTCGATGTCTGATGAGCTCCAGCGCCAACATGAAGATATCGGGACTGCTCGCCAAATGTTGGCTCACCTGCAGGAGATGTTTGGTGAACAGAGTCGCGCAGCCAAATATCAAGTCACGAAATGACTTTTTAAGGCTAAGATGCGTGATGGGCAGTCAGTCCAAGATCACTGTCTGATGAATGATCAAGGACATGGAAGAGCTTGAGAAGCTCGGTGTGAAGTTAGACTTGGATCTGCAGAACGATATTATTCTGCAATCCTTGACTGATGCATATGGGCAATTCATCATGAATTACCACATGCATAAACTTCAAAATTCCTTGGCCGAATTAATGAATATGCTGGTTACCGCTGAGCTTTCTATGAAAGGTTCTAAAGGCTCAGTTCTTGCTATGGAACGGACTTCTTCCAAAAGAAAGTCTTATGGAAAGAAAAAGAAGTCTGTGAAAAAGCAGAAAGGTGGAAGGATCAAAGAAGAAGAAGGCAGAGCCGAAGAAAAAGGCCGATGGCAAAGGAAAGTGTTTCCATTGCAACAGCGACGGCCATTGGAAGCGGAACTGCCCTACTTACCTGGCCACCCTGAAGAACAAGAAGGAAGGTCCTTCTGGAGGTATGCTCGTTATTGAGTCTAACCTTACGGTTTCTTCTGCATCCAGTTGGGTGCTTGACTCTGGTTCTAGTGCTCATCTGTGCACTTCCATGCAGGGTCTTGAGGATAGCAGGAGGCTGAGGGATGGAGACATGATCCTACGCATCGGTAATGGAGCAAGAGTTGCTGCAGTAGCCGTGGGAAACATACCCTCTTCGATTACCATCTGGTTTAGACTTAGTTTTGAAAGACTGTTATTATGTGCCTGCAGCTAGCAGGAATTTGATTTCTGTTTCATGCTTAGCACAAGAAGGCTATGTGATTACCTTCTTTAAGGACCATTGTAACATTCTTTATGAAAGAAATAAAATTGCAAATGGTTTTCCTTATTAATGGTCTTTATCAGCTACATATTGATGTACCTGTTCTAACTATCGAGCAAAACGTGAATGCCAAACGACCTAGGGATAGTCCAAACGACAGATATCTATGGCACCTGAGATTAGGTCATATAGCAGAAGATAGGATCAACAAATTGGAGAAAAATGGGCTATTGAGTCCATTGACTTTCGAGTCATATCCAACTTGTGAATCTTGTCTTCAAGGCAAAATGACTAAACTCCCTTTTGTTGGACATGGGGAGAGGGCCACAGATCTCCTTGCCCTAGTACATACTGATGTGTGCGGCCCATTTGATGTGCCGGCTAGAGGCAATTTTGTCTACTTCATTACCTTTATCCGATGATCTGTCTAGGTATGGGTATGTGTATCTTATGAGACACAAGTCTGAAGCTTTTGAAAAGTTCAAAGAATTCAGACATGAAGTAGAAAAACAAACTGGAAAAACCCATTAAGGTTCTTCGATCAGATCGAGGAGGTGAATACCTTAGCCAAAATTCCTAGACTATCTCAAGGAAAAATGGCATAGTCTCTCAATGGACTCCACCAGGAACACCTCAACTCAACGGGGTTTCAGAACGGAGAAATCGGACTCTATTGGATATGGTTCGATCCATGATGAGCTTCACAGACCTCCCTGATTTTCTTTGGGGACACTTCATTGTTAACTTCAATTTATCTACTGAATAGGGTTTCCCTCTAAAACCGTTCCTACCACACCGTATGAGATATGGCACGGTAAGAAACCAAGTCTGAGTCATCTCAGAATTTGGGGTTGTCCGGCTCATGTCAAAAGACAACAAGCGGACAAGTTAGAGTTTAGGTCCTTTAGAGCTCGATTCATAGGATATCCTAAAGAGTCATTAGGATACTATTTCTACATTCCAGAAGACCACAATGTGATTGTGAGTCGACATGCCATCTTTCTTGAAAAATAGTTTATTCAAGATAGCGGCATTGGAAAGCAGATTAAGCTTGATGAGAAAGTCTCACAAGTACAACGAGCTAAGGACCAATTGGAACCAAATCAGGTTGAGCCAATAAGAACACTACCTCCTCCACCTCGTAGATCGGAAAGAGTTTTCCATCCCCCTGAAAGATACTTAGGTATTATTTCAGAGGAAGTAGAGGAAATATTTCCTCGTAGGTAATGGTGCTCATGGTGATGATCCCAAAACCTACAACGAGGCGATATCAGATATCGACTCCGAGAAATGGCTAGAGGCAATGCAGTCAGAAATTGACTCGATGCACTCAAACCAAGTCTGGACCTTGGTAGATCCACCAGAAGGTATAGTACCTATTGGGTGTAAATGGATCTTCAAGAGAAAGATTGGTGCAGATGGGAATGTGGAGACATTCAAGGCTAGACTAGTGGCAAAAGGTTATAGTCAACGCGAAGGCATTGACTATCAGGATACCTTTTCCCCAGTGGCTATGCTAAAATCCATCCGCACATTGCTTGCCATTGCAGCCTATTTCGATTATGAAATATGGCAAATGGACGTGAAAACGGCATTCTTAAATGGATATCTTGAGGAAGATATCTATATGGAACAGCCGCTAGGTTTCACATCCAGTGATACTGATCACAAGGTTTGCAAGCTGCAAAGGTCCATATATGGACTTAAGCAAGCATCTCGGAGCTGGAACACTCGTTTCAATGATGTGATCAAAATGTTTGGTTTCATCAAAAATGAAGAGGAACCATGTGTCTTTCAAAAAGGTCAGTGGGAGCGCTGTTGTCTTCCTCGTATTGTACGTGGATGACATCCTCCTTATTGGGAATGATATTCCCATGATTGACATCAGTCAAAATGTATGGTTGTCCAAGGAATTCTCCATGAAAGACCTAGGTGAAGCATCCTTTATTCTAGGAATTAAGGTCTATAGGGATAGACCGAATAGGATGCTAGGACTTTCACAGAAGATGTACATAGAGGAAGTACTAAAGAGGTTTAGTATGGAAAACTCTAAGAGGGGATTAATACCCTTCAGACATGGTATTCATCTTTCCAAGAAGATGTGCCCTAGCACACCTGAGGAAATAGAACGCATGAGCAAGATCCCTTATGCTTCTGCAATAGGGAGCCTCATGTATGCCATGCTATGTACACGACCTGATATAGCCCATGCTGTGAGTGTCACAAGCAGATATCAGTCAAATCCAGGTGAAGAACACTGGACTTCTGTGAAATGTATCCTTAAGTACTTGAGAAGAACTAAGGATATGATGTTGGTCTTTGGTAACGGAGAACTCCAAGTCCAGGGATACACAGACTCGGATTTCATGTCCGATATAGATGATCGAAAGTCGACATCTGGGAGTCTGTTTGTGTGCAATGGTGGTGCTGTCAGCTGGAAGAGTTCCAAGCAAACTGTGATAGCAGATTCCACCATGGAAGCAGAATATATCGCTGCATCAGAGGCTGCGAAGGAAGCATTCTGGTACAAGAAGTTTGCTGCAGAAATTGGAGTAATGCCATCAGATGCCATTCCTCTATACTGCGACAACAATGGCGCCATAGCCCTTGCTAAGGAGCCGAGGTCTCACCAGAAAATCCAAGCACATTGAGCGGCGATACCACCTCATCCGCGATTACCTCGAGAAGGGTTACGTCGAGGTCAAGAGAGTCAACTCCACAGATAATGTGGCAGACCCACTTACAAAGCCGTTGGGCCAGCAGAAGATCGAAGCCCACCTTGAGAAGATGGGACTTAGACTTGTAGCCAATTGGCTTTAGGACAAGTGGGAGATTGTTAGATATATGTGCCCTAGAAGCCAGAATTGGCTGACACTTGTAATACACTTCTAGGGGCAAAATTATAATTTTGACTAAAATCAATAAAATGGGTTATTTTCTATCACATATGTGTATTTAGTGTCTGTGATACATCCTTTGAGTTAATGGTAATGATAATTCATATTTTCAAGAGTTGAAAATTTAAGACATGAATAATCATTTATTAACTCATAAAATGCTCCCGACCATAGGATCATCACGAGGATGGTGATTGATCCGGAAGGTTGGTGTACAATCGCTTCTCTTTAGTAGATGAGTCTTGAGTCTACGGTGTGGAGACACCGGAGCGAGAGTACAGGTACTCGTTAGAGAACGAGGGCACTGAGCGTGACCACCTCGAGTAGTCATTAGGAAGTCTACCTTCTCGTCAATGACTGACTCGATGCTGCAGTAGTGTGTCTGGTTCTTTGACCTGAGATGCATCGGCAGTTCACCTTGAGGGTGTTATAGTTTGACTACACCATTACTCGGTCTCCTAGCCATATGGAACCCTGAGGTGTATGTTGGCTATAGCATGTTCATTGTAGGAACTGGATTGCATCAAGATGGAATCTATCTACCTCGGTGGTAGAGGAGCAGCCCTATGATGATCATGAGAATCAAGTCCAGAAGCCCATGGCCATGGCAGAGTGAAATAATAGAAAGAGTTTCTATTTAGATTTTCACATTGGACTTGAATCGAATGATTACATCATATGACAGAGACTAGGGTTTGACGAGTTCACCTTAACCCTAATCTGATCGGGGCTCAAGATAGAAGAACTTAATCACACAGGTAGCTGCACCAAGAGGTTCGCATTCAGCTCTGATGGGTTGCCACCATATACTGCTAGGTGTCACTGGTGGATTTTGGGAGCAATTAGAATGATTTAGATGATCGATCATTCTAGCTGTTCGAATCAGAAGAGTTCTGATCCATCGAAAGGAGTTTCGATGATGTCGATGATAGAGATCATGACATATCCCATTACCATACAGAACTGAACCTAACTGGGTCACACAAACAAGGGTTTGAATCTGGTGATCATCAATTGAACTGATCCAGTTCAATTGATCTGAATGAGATTCAATTAGGTTCAAGAAAATCGTGCTAGCACTCGATTGAACCTAACGTTCTTCTTTTACTATCATAAATAAGTTGTCCTGACTGAGCCAAAGGAGTTTGTGCTCAATCAGAGGCCTTCACTATGGTCTGACTGGAGCTTGTCCAAGTCAGAAAAGGGTTGTCTTATTTTGTAAGACAATTACCTGCCATTTTTGGTCACCTGCCATTTCTCATCCTTTGACTTTGGTCAAAAGTTGACCTTTGACTGGTCAAATGTTGACCATTGACACTTTGACTTTTGTCCACATGTGTCATGCACCTATTGGAGAGCTGGTGGGGGCTTGTCCCCCTGCCAGAACCTGGCAAGGAGGAGGGCGCACGCCACCCTTGGCGTGTGCCCAAGTTGGAGGCGCCCAGGAGTCCCTGTTGGACAGGGACTCCATCTCCTTTTTGGATTCCGATTAGAGTTCTCCTAAGAACCAACTTTGACTGGTCTTAGGCGCCCTCTAAGGAGGAATCCAGGGGACTCTATTCCCACCAATCAGATTTAGATCTGATTTCACAAAGGGTTGTGATTGGTTGGGAAGAAGAGGAGTTGGATCACAGATAGTCTATAAATAAGACCCTGCGCCCAACTCAAATTATGATTGGAAAGAAATTGAAAATTCCCACGCCCAAGGCTACCTCTCCTCTCCTCCTCCATGCCAAAGCATCTTCTCCCTCTCCTCTCCACATCCAAAAAGTGTTTTGGGTTCTTGGTTGGTGCAATCCAGATGAGAGAAAGGCAACTGAAAGCTAGAAGGCTGCGCTGCTGCAAAGGACAACTGCTGATCTTCGAAAGGTGTTTTGAAGATTCTCCAGATCAGATCCAGATCTGATTTTTGGAGATGTGATAAAGAAGAAGAGGATCTCCCAATCTAGTCCTAGTGGATAATAGTAGAAGCCAGGCATTTGCATGGCTAGATCCAGAACCTTCCGCTGCTAATAGGATCATCAACGGATAATAGGATTACCCTACATCAAGGTAAATTAAATTTGATTTAATTTTGATTTTATTTTTATTATTAGAATAATAAGGATTAGATCTAAAATATCTCAGATTTGATTAGGATCAGAGAGAAAATTTTGAAATATATCTCTTGATCTGATCCGATCTAAACGAACCTGATTTGGAAAATCAGGATTTCTCTACACTTAGGTACTATATCAGAGGATGTAGAAAAAATGTTCCTCATAAGAAATGGGGTTCATGGTGATCCTAATCAAATCTGAGATGATAGCAGATATCATCTCTGAGAAATGGTTAGAGACAATGAAGTCAGAGATTGACTCAATGCACTCGAACCAAATCTGAACCTTGGTAGATCTACCTGAAGGTATAGTACCTATTGGGTGTAAATGGATCTTCAAGAAAAAAGATAGGTTTCGATGAAAATGTAGAGACATTCAAAGCAATGCTCATAGCAAAAGGATATAGTCAGTGTGAAAACATTGACTATCAGGATACTTTTTTGCCAGTAGCCATGCTCAAATCCATTCTCACATTACTTGCTATTGCAACCTATTTTGATTATGAAATATGATGGATGGACGTGAAAATGTTCTTAAATGGATATCTTGAGGAAGATATGTATATGGAACAGTCGCTAATGATCATAAGGTATGCAAGCTGCAAAGGTCCATATATGGACTTAAGCAAGAGTCTCGGAGCAGGAATGCTCGTTTCAATGATGTAATCAAATCATTTTGATTCATCAAGAATGAGGAGGAACCGTGTGTATTCAAAAGGATCAGTGGGAGCGGTGTTGTCTTTCTTGTACTGTACATGGCTGATATCCTCCTAATTGGTAATGATATTTCCATATTAACTATGGTAAAAATATGGTTATCAAAGGAGTTCTCTCTATGAAAGATCTAGCAGAAGCATTATTTATTCTTGGAATTAAGGTCTATAGGGATAGACCGAATAGAATGCTAGGTCTCTCACAGAAGATGTACATAAAGGAGGTGCTAAAAAGATTTAGCATGAAAAACTCTAAGAGGGGTTTAGTGCCCTTCGGACATGGCATTCATCTCTCTAAGAAGATTTGTGCCAACACACCTGAGGAAATTGAACACATGAGCAAGATCCCTTATGGTTCAGCAATAGGCAGCCTCATGTACGCCATGCTATGTACGCGATCTGATATTGCCCATGCTGTGAGTGTCACTAGCAGATATCAATCGAATCTAGGCAAAGAGCACTAGACTTCTATGAAATGTATCCTTAAGCACTTGAGAAGGACTAAGGATATATTTCTAGTATTTAGTAATAGAGAACTCCAGGTCCAGTGGTATATAGACTCAAATTTTATGTCCGATATGGATGATCGAAAGTCGACATCTAGAAGTCTGTTTATGTACAATGGTGATGCTATCAACTGGAAGAGTTCTAATCAGACTATGATAGCAGATTCCAACCTTAGAAGCAGAGTACATCGCTATGTTGAAAGCTGCAAAGGATGCATTCTGGTATAAGAAGTTCATCGTAGAGATCGAAGTGATGTCCATTAGATGCCGTCCCTTTGTACTGCGACAATAATCGGTGCCATAGTCCTAGCTAACAATCCAAGGTCTCACCAGAAATCCATGTATATCGAGCGGCGATACCACCTCATCCGTGATTATCTCGAGAAGGGTTACGTCGAGATCAAGAGAGTTGACACTGTAGTTAATGTGGCTGACCTGCTGACAAAGCCACTGTACCAGTAGAAGATCGAAGCCCACCTTGAGAAGATGAAACTTAAATTTGCAGCCAATTAACTTTTTGGTCAAGTGAGAGTTTGTTAGATGTGTGCTCTAGAAGCCAAATTGTCTAACACTTGTAATACACTTCTAAGGATAATTTTATAATTTTAACTATAAATTAATAAAAGGGTTATTTTCTATAATTGTGTATATTTAAAGTATCTGTGATACATCCTTTGAGTTCATGGTAATGATAATTCACATTTTCAAGAGTTGAAAATTTAAGACATGAATTTTCATAATTAACTCATAAACTGCTCCCGACCGTAGGATCATCATGACGATGGTGATTGATCGATCCGAAAGTTTGGTGTACAATTACTTTCTTAGGATAGATGTGTCTTGAATCTATGGTGTTGAGATATCGGAGTAAGTGTATAGATACTCGTTAGAGGATGAGGACACTGAGCGTGACCACCTTGAGCAGTCATAAGAAAGTCTACCTTCTCATCGATGACTAGATCGATGATATAGTGGTGTGTCTTATTCTTTGACCTAAGGTTCATCGATAATTTACCTTGAGGGTGTTATAGTTTGACTACACCATAACTCGATCTCCTAGCCATTCGGAACCTTGAGGTGTATGTTGGCTATAGCATGTTCATTATATGAATTGGATTGCACCAATAAGAGATCTATCTACCTCGGTAGATGAGGAGTAACCCTATGATAATCATGAGATTGAGTCCTTTAGCCCATGGCCATGGCAGAGTGAAGATGACAGAAAGAGTTTTTATTAGGATTTTACATTGGACTCGAATCAAATGATTAATTCGTATGATGGACATTGAGTTTGACGAGTTCACCTTAACCCTAATCCTATCGGAGCTCAAGAATGAATAATCCAATCACATAGGTAACTACATCGAGAGATTTGTTTTTAGTTATGATGGATTGTCACCATATACTACTAGGTGTTATTGGTGGATTTTGGAAGCAATTAGAATGATTTTGATGATCAATCATTCTAATTGTATGAATCAGAAAAGTTTTGGTCCGTTGAAAGGTATTTTGATGATGTCGATGATGGAGATCGTGACATGTCTCATTACCATATAGAATTAAACTTAACTAGATTACGTAAGTAAGGATTTGGGTCTTGATGTCATCAATTGAGCTAATCCAGTTTGATTGATTTGGATTAGATCCAATCAGGTTCCAAGGTAATCGTGTTAGCACACGATTGAGCCTGACTTTCTCCTTCTATAATGTTTATGATTCATCGCAACTGAGTCAAATTTGATTTGACTTATTCTTTTTTTTTTAATAGATTTATTTTCATCTGACTAGAATAAGTTCAGGTTGGATTAATTATAGAAATTAAATCCATTCATAGTCAAATTGGACTAGGGTCAAAAGTTGACCTAATTGAGAGAATTGAGGATCACTTGATTAGAGGCTTTTGGAAAATTCTCTAGAAATCATTTTGATCTAATTTTTGGATTTCTATTAGGACATGAGTCATACATTGGGTGTACCAAATTTTGTAATTTTTGGAGGTGTCTAGACTGAGTTATGACAGAGTTTGATTTAGATCAAACTCTTGAGGGAAGAGTCCAAGACGCAGTGGACTCTTCCTTATCTACTCATGCCGCCACCTTCTAGATGATTTTTTATGTCAAAATTAGATGGGATCCGGGGATTTTTGTGGAGATTAGGTCCAGTAGTCCCAATGGTTGAATAAATGAGGATTTTGGTGAAAAAGGGACTCTAACTTGGCACTATGCTTTTGTATAAGAACCCTTGTGCTAAGGCTCTTCATAAAAGAAATAATTTTTTATACCCAAAGGCTGTCTGGGTCCATCAGTTGGATAATCATTAGAGGCCCAAAGGTCTGGTGCTTATTGGCTAATAAAATTATCATTCATTATATGATTTCTTGGCTTTATCTTTCTAAATGGTGGTTAGGTTAGCCAACTAAAGTTGGGCCTAATCATTCATTGGTTTGATGGACCAAGTATGGTCATGTTAATGGTTAGACCTAACCGGATGTTTTCAATGAAGGCCTAAGTCTACTGATTAGGGACTAGGGCAAAAATTTAATTACTAAAAATTATTTAGAGAAATAATTGGTTATGAACCTATCCTTAAATGTATATGGATTGGCCAATCAATGTTGGGGTCGTGTGCAGTCTATGTGAATTCTAGTATCCACTAAGGAATTAGGGTTATTCTTTGAATTGGAGGTAGAGGCTATTAATTTGAATAAAATAGTGGGACAATATTTTGATTAAAGTACAAATTTTTAGGTTTAATGAATTAATTACTAATTAGATTATGATTTTTCTTTATGCAGATATGGCCACTTTTCTATCACCCCGATCATTGTTGGACAAGGATAAGTTGATAGGATCCAACTTCGATAGCTGGTACCGAAAGTTTAAAATAGTTTTGGAGTATGAACGGATCCTATATGTGCTGATGGATCCTGCATATAAGAAGCCAGCTCTCAATGCACATGGAACAGTTAGAAATACTTATCAAAAGTGGCTCAGTAATCGTACCACTATGCGCTGCATTATGCTGGCTGCCATGAGCAACGAGTTCAGTCACAGATTCGAGACCACTCAACCAAAGAATATGCTTTAAGTGTTGGAGGATTTTTTTGGTACATCCGATGACATTGAAAGGTACAAGACTAGTTGTGCCATCTTCAATGCCAAGATGTGGGATGGAGCCTCTATCACTGTTCATGTACTGTACATGATCGAGTTGATAGAGCGGTTGAGCAAGCTCAACTTTTTCTTGCATAAGCATCTTGGGAAAGATGTAATACTGAACTCACTACCCAAGTTCTATCTTCGATTCCTTACTCATTACAGAATGACAAAGCCTAAAGTTGACTACCACAGGTTACTGGGGTTGCTTTAGAACTATTTAGAAGGATCACCAACTCCATAAGGAGTTGGTGAACTTAGTGGAAGGTTCATCTTCTAGTTCTCGATCCTTTAGGAAAGGAAAGAAGAACAAGAAGAAGAAGGGCAAGAAGGTGTAAGTTCAGGCTGAGACATCTGTTCATGGCCAAACTAGGAATATCAAGCCTAATAAGAGTCAAGTTGAATACTTCTTTTACAAGAAATAGGGGCACTAGAAGAGGAACTATCCTCAGTACATTGCCTTCTTGGATCTGAACAGGTAGAGAAAAAAGCAAGCAGTTGCTGGACAAGGTATTTATATGATAACTCCTTGCAATTTTTCTATTAGTGATTAAACTAACTGGGTATTGGATACCGATAGCCCTTACCATATTTGCAATTCGTTGCAGGGGTTGTAGGTTAGTAGGAGATTCAAGCAAGGTGAGAGGTTCCTAAACTTTGGAGATGGAACATCAGTTCTAGTTCTAGCGTTAGGAATCTTGAAACTTATATTTGAGTCACATACTATTGTTCTTGATGATTATCATTTTTTTCTAAATTTTTTTTTAAATATCATTTTTGTAGGCCTTTTGGTCAAATGCAATTATAAAATTTTAATAAAGAAATAGTTTTGTAACATCATTATAAATGGTGTTACTATTTTCTCTGGATATTTGAACAATGGTGTGTATATGCTATCACAAACTATTAACACAGTCTATTCAACTAGCAAGCATCCTAGATTAGATAGTATGTCAGATATCTATTTATGGCACTATAGGCTAGGTTATATAAACAAGAGTAGGATAAATAGGTTGACTCAAGAGGAAATCCATGATGTTAGTGATTGTGAATCACTTCTAACCTATGAGTTCTGTCTTGTTGGTAAAATGACTAAATTACCTTTTACTGAAAAAGGTGAGAGAGCCACTGAGCTCTTAAATCTAGTACATACTGATGTATGTGGACCAATGAGCATAAGTACTAGAGGTGGATATTTCTACTTCATCATTTTCATAGATGATCTATCTAGATATAGATATGTCTATCTGATGAAACATAAGTCAGATTCATTTGAAATGTTCAAATGATTTCAAAGTGAAGTAGAAAAACAAACTGCGAAAAGTATTAAAACCCTTCGGTTTGATCGAAAAACAGAATATCTTTTCGATATGTTTCTCATATATCTAGGAGAGAATGTAATTCTCTCTCAATGGACTCCTCTAGGAACACCACAGCATAATGGTGTGTCTGAAAGAAGGAATCATACTCTATTAGACATGGTCCAATCAATGATGGGCTTTGCCAGCTTGTCAATATCCTTTTGGAGATATTCTCTCGAATTGATTTACTATCTATTAAAAAGGATTCTAAGTCTATAATTAAGACTCTATATGAGATATGGACGGGACATAAGCCAGCACTTTCACACCTTAGGGTCTGGGGGTGCCCGGCTTATGTCAAAAGGTTGGTTACAAATAAACTTGGACCTAGGTCTGACAAGTGCACATTCTTAGGATACCCAAAAGAGATCAAAGGATACCTTTTCTACTATGCTGATGAAATAAAAGATGTTCGTCAGCCTTAAGGTAACTTTTTTGGAAAAGGAGTTTCTTGGTGAAGGAACTATTGCCTCTATGATTGGACTTAATGAAGTTCAATAGGTAGAAAGACCGATACCTATAGTTGAATCTGAGTTAGATTTGATTAGATCAGATTCGGAGCCTAGTGTACCTACACCATTAAGGTGATTTGGTAGAATACCGCATCACCCAAACAGATACTATAGTTTCTTGATCTCGAACGATGATTCCATCAAACTCGATGAGAACGATGAGGATCCGATCACCTATATGGATGCTATGCAGAGACCTGATTTCAAAAAATGGCTTGAGGACATAAAATCCAAAATGGAGTCCATGCAGGTCAACCATGTGTGGACATTTGTTGACCCACCTGAAGGGGTCAAATCCATTGGATGTAAGTTGGTCTTCAAAAGAAAGAGAGGCGTAGATAGAAAGATGGAGATCTATAAAGCACATCAGGTTGTCAAAAGATATTGTCAACATTATGATATTGACTATGATGAGACATTCTTCCCATGGTAATGCTCAAATCTATTTAGATAATGCTTGTGATAGCTGTCCATCTGGATTATGAGATCTGGTAAATGGATGTAAAAACAACTTTCCTGAATAGCTGATCGAAGAGATGTATATGATATAACCTGAGGGGTTCACATCCACAAATGAGTCCAAGGAGTGCAAGCTTCAAAGATCCATTTATGGATTGAAGCAGGCATCTCGGAGTTGGAACATGCGTTCTGATAAGATGATCAAAACGTATAGCTTCGTTAAGAACGAAGAAGAGCCTTGCATTTATAAATGGATAAATGATCCAGTAGTGGTATTTCCTATCTTGTACGTGGATGACATTCTCTTAATCGGGAATGACATCCCCGTACTACAGGAAATGAATGTTTGGTCGTCATCTCAGTTCTCCATGAAGAACTTGGGTGAAGCATCCTGCATTCTAGGGATGAAGATCTATAGGGATAGATATAAAAGGATTCTTGGATTATCCAAATCCACGTACATAGATACCATGCTGAAGAGATTCAGCATGGTGAATTCCAAAACGGACTATCTTCCGATAGGCTATGAAATTTCTCTCTCTAAGATGAATTATCCGATAACTCCTAAAGAGAGAGAGTGTATGAGTAGAGTACCATATGCTTTGATAGTGGGATCTATCGAGTATGCCATGACATGTACGAGATCAGATGTGGCATACTCACTAAAAGTAGTGAGTAGATACCAGTCTGATCCTGGAGAAAATCACTGAAAAGTGGTTAAAACCATCCTTAAGTATTTGAAAAATATTAAGAACCAACGGTTGGTTTATGATGAGTCAGATCTGAAACTTATGGGGTTTATAGACTACAGCTTTCAATCTGACCATGATGACAACAGAAGCATGTCGGGTTATATCTTTAATCTAAATGGTGAAGTTATTTGCTAGAGGAGTTCCAAGCAGCATACTATGATGGACTTTGTTTGCGAAGCAGAGTACATCATAGCATCAGATAACATGAAGAAAGTTGCGTGGCTGAGAAAGTTCATCACCGAGCTCGGAGTAGCATCTTCCCTTGATGGTCCGATCCTACTCTACTATGATAGCACTAGTGCCATAGCTTAGGCAAAGGAACCAAAGGCACACCAATGGATGAAGCATATTTTGCACCGCTTCCATCTGATCCAGAGGATCATGGATCGAGGTGATGTCGACCTTTAGAAGATCGATGAAAAGAAGAATCTGACCAACTCCTTCACTAAAGCCCTAGTGATAAAGAAGTTCGACAACCACAACCCGAAGATAGGTATTAGATACTGTGCCGAATGGCTTTAGAACAAGTAAAAGTTGTTGAAAAATATATCCCAAAGCCAATCATCAGCTTGTTGATGGTTGTGCTGCATTATAATTATAATTAATTTATTGATTAATAAAATATATTTTTGATATTTTTTATCATAAGTTTTCATCTTCTAATGAATTTCATTATTGTAATGACTTTCTTAGGACTATTTAGGTTCGATAAATAGAGGATTTATCGATTAGTCCTTAAAACTATACATGATCAAATGGTAGGACGTTAATAAGGATGACAGTATCTATCGAGCATAGGTCGCTATATGCCATATAGATTGATTGTCCTCTTAACTAAGGAGTGTGGAGACACTAGTATGGCATATAGGTGAGATGTAGGGGTACATCATCACGGAACGTGACCAACTCTAGAGCATTCTGTTATCAAAAATGTCTCTGATGGGATATAGGTATAAGGGTCCTTTGGACTTGAGATCACCTCAATGGCTTATGAACAACTCATTGTGCCTAGGTATGGGACTACCTAAATTTATAATTCAGTAATAGAATGCTTCTAGGAACAGTCAAGTACTTGCGAAGTCGGTGTATGATCAAGATGGAATTGACCACTCCAAGACTTGGAGAAGAGTGTATCACTATATTTCAATATAGCAAAACCTTGGCCAGGATAATCCATAAGATGGATTTAATATTTTGAAATATAATATGGACAATCTGATCAGAGTTGATAGTTGAACTCTAAGATGTCCTACGAGCATTTTGGTCAAAGGGATGAATTATATGAAAACTGTATCCACATGGATTCTAAGGATGTTTGTTCTACACATTTAATCTATCCGACCGTCGGGTATCATTGCTAGATGATCACTTCGACTGGTACAAAAATTTATTTCGATGCTATCGACTTAAGTTTGGACCTATTGGGTCACATACATCAGAGTTCAGAATAGGATCGGATGGTTGATCAATGATGGAGAATCGTTCTAAGGTTAAATGATCCAATACGATTGAGGTTTAACCAAGTGCAAGTGTTGTAGAAGGATCGATCAGCAATTTGATTGCTAATTAACTTAATTTGATTAAGCTAGAGAGTTGAGATTAAGTCTAATTAAATATGATTTAATTAGATTTGATTTGGACTTGATTGGATCAAGTCCAATTGATTTATTGGATAAGCCAAGTGTTAGATATGTGTGCCCAAGAAGCCAGAATTGGCTGACATTTGTAATACACTTCTAGGGGCAAAATTATAATTTTGACTATAAATCATAAAATGGGTTATTTTCTATCACATATGTGTATTTAGTGTCTATGATACATTCTTTGAGTTAATGATAATGAAAATTCCTATTTTCAAGAGTTGAAAATTTAAGACAAGAATTTTTATTATTAACTCGTAAAAATGCTCCTGACCATAGGATCATCATGAGGATGGTGATTGATCCAGAAGGTTAGTGTACAATTGCTTCTTTATAGTAGATGAGTCTTGAGTCTACGGTGTGGAGACATCGAAGCGAGAGTGCAGGTACTCGTTAGAGAACGAGGGCACTGAGCGTGATCACCTCGAGTAGTCATAAGAAAAGCCTACCTTCTCGTCGATGACTGACTCGAAGTTGCAGTGGTGTGTCTCATTCTTTGATCTAAGGTGCATCAGCAGTTCGAAGTTGAGGGTGTTATAGTTTGACTACACCATGACTCAGTCTCCTAGCCATTCAGAATCCTGAGGTGTATGTTGGCTATAACATGTTCATTGTAGGAATTGGATTGCACCGAGATGGAATCTATCTACCTTGGTAGAAGAGGAGCAGCCCTATGATGATCATGAGAATCAAGTCCTTAAGTCCATGGCCATGGCAGAGAGTGAAATAATAGAAAGAGTTTCTATTAAGGTTTTTACATCGGACTTGAATCAAACGATTAAATCATATGATAGAAATTAGGGTTTGACGAGTTCACCTTAACCCTAATCTAATCGGGGCTCAAGATAGAAGAACTTAATCACATAGGTAGCTGAACCGAGAGGTTCATTTTCAATTTTGATGGGTTGTCATCATATACTGCTAGGTGTCATTGGTGGATTTTGGGAGCAATTAGAATGATTTAGATGATCGATCATTCCAGTTGTTTGAATCAGAAGAGTTCTGATCTATCGAAAGAATTTTCGATGATGTCGGTGATGGAGATCATGACATATCCCATTACCATATAGAACTAAACCTAACTAGGTCACACAAACAATGGTTTGGATCTGGATATCATCAATTGGACTAACCCAATTCAATTGATTTGAATTAGATTCAATTAGGTTCAAGAAAATCGTGCTAGCACACGATTGAACCTAACGTTCTTCTTTCTCTATCATTAAAAGTTGTCTCGACTGAGCCAAATATATTTGTGCTCACTCAGGTACCTTTACTTGGTCTGACTAGAGCTTGTCTAGGTTAGAAAAGGGTTGTCTTAATTTATGAGATAAATTTGAGACAACACCTGTCATTTTCCGTCACCTGCTAATTCTTGTCCTTTGACTTTGGTCAAATGTTGACCTTTGATCCTTGGACATCTGCCCATGTGTCATGCACCCATAGGAGAGACTTATTGACCAAGTCCACCTACCTTTGGTGAAGGGAAATCCTGATTTCCCGAACCAGGTTCGTTCAAATCTGATCAGATCGAGAGATATATTTCAAAATTTTTCTCTCGATCCCAATCAGATCTGGGATCTTTCAGATCTGATTTTATTATTTTAATAATAGAAATAAAAGAAAGATAAATTAAATCAAATTTAATTTACCTGATTTGGGTAATCCTATTACCCTGTTGATGATCCTATTTGCAGCGGAAGGTTCTGGATCTAGCCACGCAAGCACCTGGCCTCTACCGGTATCCACTCGGGCTGGATCTGGAGATCCTCTTCTTCTCTATCACACCTCCAAAAATTAGATCTGGATCTGATCTGGAGGATCTTCAAAACTCCTTTTGAAGATCTGCAGTCGTCCTTTGCAGCAGTGCAACGTTCTTGCTTTTGATCGCCTTTCTTTGATCTGGATTGCACCAAGGTCCAAAACTCCTTTTGGATGTGGAGAGCAAGGGGGAGAAGTTGGTTTGGCATGGAGGAAGAGCAGAGAGGCAGCCTTGGGGCATGGAGAACTTTGATCTCAATTCAATTCTTCAGTGTTTGAGTTGGGCACAGGATCTTATTTATAGACTGACTGTGATCCAGCTTCTCTTATTCCCAACCAATCACAACCCTTTGTGAAATCAAATCTAAATCTGATTGGTGGGAATAGAGTCCCCTGGATTCCTACTTAGAGGGCGCCTAAGACCAGTCAAAGTTGGTTTTAGGGAGAACTCTAATTGGAATCCAAAAGAGAGGTTGAGTCCTTATCCAACAAGGACTCCAAGACTCCTCCAAACTTGGGCTCACGCCACCCTTGGAGTGCACCCTCCTCCTTGCCAAGTTCTGGCAGGGGGCAGGCCCCCACCAGCTCTCGAATAGGTGCATGACATGTGGTCAAAAGTCAAAGGATCAATGGTCAACGTTTGACCAGTCAAAGGTAGACTTTTGACCAAAGTCAAAGAACAATAAATGGTAGGTGACCAAAAGTGGTAGGTAATGTCTTACAAATAAGACAACATTTTCTAACTTGGACAACCTCCAGTCAGACCATATGAAGGCCTTTGATTGAGCACAAACTCCTTTGGCTCAGACAGGACAACTTATTTATGATAGCAAAAGAAGAACGTTAGGTTCAATCGAGTGCTAGCACGATTTCCTTGAACCTAATTGAATCTCATTCAGATCAATTGAACTAGATTAGTTCAATTGATGATCACCAGATTCAAACCCTTGTTTGTGTGACCCAGTTAGGTTCAGTTCTGTATGGTAATGGGATATGTCATGATCTCTATCATCGACATCATCGAAACTCCTTTCGATGGATCAGAACTCTTCTGATTCGAACAGCTAGAATGATCGATCATCTAAATCATTCTAATTGCTCCCAAAATCCACCAGTGACACCTAGCAGTATATGGTGGCAACCCATCAGAGCTGAATGTGAACCTCTTAGTGCAGCTACCTGTGTAATTAAGTTCTTCTATCTTGAGCCCCGATCAGATTAGGGTTAAGGTAAACTCGTCAAACCCTAGTCTCTGTCATATGATGTAATCATTTGATTGAAGTCCAATGTGAAAATCTAAATAGAAACTCTTTCTATTATTTCACTCTACCATGGTCATGGATTTCTGGACTTGATTCTCATGTTCATCATAGGGCTGCTCCTCTTCCACCGAGGTAGATAGATTCCATCTTGACGTCATCCAGTTCCTACAATGAACATGTCATAGCCAACATACACCTCACGGTTCCATATGGCTAGAAGATCGAGTAATGGTGTAGTCAAACTATAACACCCTCAAGGTGAACTGCCGATGCATCTCAGGTCAAAGAACCAGACACACTACTGCAGCATCGAGTCAGTCATTGACGAGAAGGTAGACTCCCTAATGACTACTCGAGGTGGTCACGCTCAGTGCCCTCATTCTCTAACAAGTACCTGTACTCTCACTCCGGTGTCTCCACATCGTAGACTTAAGACTCATCTACTGAAGAGAAGCGATTGTACACCAACCTTCCGGATCAATCACCATCCTCGTGATGATCCTATGGTCGGGAGCAATTTATGAGTTAATAATGATTATTCATGTCTTAAATTTTCAACTCTTGAAAATATGAATTATCATTGCCATTAACTCAAAGGATGTATCACAGACACTAAATACACATATGTGATAGAAAATAACCCATTTATTGCTTTTAGTAAAAATTACAATTTTGCCCCTAGAAGTGTATTACAAGTGTCAGCCAATTCTGGCTTCTAGGGCACATATATCTAACATTTGGTTGGTAGATGGAGGGCGCATGCCTAGGATGGCGTGCACCCCATGTGGATAAACATGGAGTCCCATACATATGGGACTCCAGGTTGCTTCTTGGATTCAACTTAGGTGACCCTTACCGATAGACTTTGACCAATCTTAGGTGCCATCTAAGGATGAATTTATGGGGCTCTCATCTGATTGGATCAGGTGATGTCATCCCATCAATCAGATTTAGATCTGATTGCATGAAGCAACGTGATTGGTCGGGATGATGCAACATTGCATGGTGTAGCAGTGTCTATAAATAAATCCTATCTACGCCCACCATTTTGAGAGTTCCTCTAAGCCCACACCCCAAGGCTGCCCCTCTCTCTCCTCCATGCCATCTTCTGACCCTCTCTCTTCTCTCCACGCCCAAGGAAGTTGGGCTTTAGTTTGGTGCGATCTAGGCAAGAAAAGGCTGACGAGAAAGCAAGAAGGCAGCCTTGCTACAAGAGACAGCAGCACATCTTCAAAAGGAGTTTTGAAGAACTTCAAAATCAGATTTAGATCTGATTTTTGGAAAAAAGAAAGAAAAGAAAAAGATATCTAGATCCAGTCCGAGTGGATATTGGTAGAGGCCAGGTGCTTGCGTGGCTAGATCCAGAACCTCTGACAATCAGCAGGATCATCAAAAGATAATCGGATTTTCCAAACAATGTAACATTAATTTAGATTTAAATTTAATTTAATTTTCTTATTTATCAGATCATAAAAGTAGATCTGAAAAGTGTCAGATCTGATTTGGATCTAAGAAGAAATTTTTGAAATATGCCCCTCGATCCAATCAGATTTGAATGAACCTGACCCAAAAAATCTAATTTTTTCCTTCAACTGGTATCAAAGCTAGGTTGCATAAAATTTATTTAGATCTAGTTTAATCTAATAAATTAATGATTTTAGATATCACATGAGATGTGATTAGATCTAAAATAAGAAAATTAGAAAATTAAAATTAATTAATCTATATCTAAAATGTATAAAATACATAACTAGACTAGGAATAGAATTATTCTATGTGTAGTCTAGTATAATCATAATTTTTATTTGATTAATTATGATTTTAAGATCTATTTATTTACTATATTTTGATATTATAAATGTTATAATTAGATCAAAAAATAAAAAATAAATTAAATTTAATTTGTTCATATGAGATATGATAATTGCATGTTTAGACTAGTTGTAAAATAGTTTTACAAAAGGTCTAGATTAAATTTTATTTGATGTGAACAAATTTAAATTTAATTTTTTAGATAATTATGAGATAATTTAGATCTGAAAAATATGCATGATATGATGTATGTAAAACATGTTTTAATTAGATCAATTTTTATATGAGATATATGCTTAGATCTAATTAGTTTTGTGGATTAGTTGTATTTCTGATTAGGGTGTTCCCCTTGACCATCCGGTCATAAGAATAAAGTAGGATTTAAAGACCCTCTCCTCCTATTCGATGGGATATTCTTATGATGTGTAGGGGTGCTGCGCGTTCGTCCTTAATTAGAAATTAAAAACTTATTTTCTACAAAATCCTAAATCCTGAAATTCTAGGATCTTATTTACAAGTTTTATTTATGAACCCTAAACATAATTAAGAATTAAGATAATGATATTAATTAGATCTAAAATTAAGAATTTCAGATCTAAGACATATTCATAATATTGGGTTCGGGCTTGGGTAGCTCAATTAGGTCTAGCGGTTGATCAAACCAAATCAAGAGTTGGTTAGATGGGATCAACACTGCTAAAATTGACTAGTCTAATAGGATTAAGTCTGGGTCAAGATCGAGTCATGTGAGTGATCGATCAAGCTAAGGCCTAATTAGGCTTAGTGGTTAGAGTCTGGATTGTAGGCTAACCCAGTTGGTTCTGGCTCAACAATTTGGTGTCTTAAGGTATGATACGACCGACTGATTTTTAATTGAGAGCTACTCGACTTGAATGCATTCTTGTCGAGTTAATGGCATATCCTTTCTACCGGTCTCACTTACCTGGCCATGTTTGTTGGCTCAATTCTGATCTGAGGTGGTCAATAATTTGAGCTAACCCATGCCACTATGGTTATGACTATGTCAAGTCTAGTTTAGTGAGACCTAAATCAAATCTCCCTAAGAAAAGATTAAGTCTAAGGTCTTCCACCATTGTAGATGTGCAGACCCTTCTGGGGTTGATTTTTCTCGACTGGTTACAGTGAATCAATTGCATCGGGAAGATGCAACCATCTCTATTAGGCATTGGATGCTATGGGCTGGAGGATGGATTGGGCCTAATATTCTGGATACGGTGAGAGACTCAATTAGGAATCCAGTGGGTCTAACTTAACTAAAGAGTGGATCAATATTCCAGACACGATGAGATTCATGAATTAGAGACCAAGTTAGGGTGCACCATGATTAGAGAATCATCGAACAAGAGTTGTTCACTCATTGGCTAACCCATCACCAATAACTGTTAGGTGAGGTGATGAGTAAGTCGATGGGACTGCACCACCCACTAGAAATCAGTAATCGTGGAGATTTTTGCATCTCTATAGGAGTGTAGCGATCCAAGAAAATAGTTGGAGCTAATTTGTTTAAAAAAATAAAATCCCTAAAAGAATTGGTTAAGTCTTAATTACAATATCTAACTAGAAATTTTGACTCTCTACAGAATAATGTCTGCATCCAACCCACTAGCACGTATCCTGGACACCCATAGATTAATCGAACCAAATTACAAGGATTGGCTTCGAAACTTCAAAATCATTTTGGGTTTTGAGAAGTTAACTCATGTATTGGACCAGGTCCCTCCCATCTTACCAGCTCATCCATCCGTTGAGTAGAGAGCATCTTTGGATAGATGGATGGACGAAGATAACAAGGCCAGATACTACATGTTGGGCTTGATGTCTGATGAACATCAGCACCAACATGAAGATATCAAGACTGCTCGCCAGATGTTGGCTCACCTACAGGAGATGTTTGGTGAATAGAGTCGTGCAGCCAAGTATCAAGTCACTAAACGACTTTTCAAGGCTAAGATGCATAATGGACAGTCAGTTCAAGATCATTGTCTGATGATGATCAAAGATTTGGAAGAGCTTGGAGTGAGGTTGGACTTGGATCTACAGAATGATATAATTCTGCAATCCTTGACAGATGCATATGGGCAGTTCATCATGAACTACCATATGTATAAACTTCAAAATTCCTTGGCTGAACTTATGAACATGCTGGTTACCGCTGAGCTTTCCATGAAAGGTTCTAAAGACTCAGTGCTTGCTATGGAATGAACTTCTTCCAAGAGAAAGTCTTTTAGAAAGAAGAAAAAGTCTGCGAAAAGGCATAAGGTGGAAGAAGAAAAGAAGAAAAAGGTAGAGCTGAAGAAGAAGGCCGCTGATAAAGGAAAGTGTTTCCATTGCAATAATGACGGGCACTGGAAGCGGAACTGCCCTACTTACCTGGCCATCCTAAAGAAGGAGGTAGGTCCTTCTGGAGGTATGCTCATTATTGAGTCTAACCTTATGGTTTCTTCTGCATCCAGTTAGGTGCCGGACTCTAGTTCTAGTGCTCACTTGTGCACTTCTATACAGAGTTTTGAGGATAGCAGGAGGTTGAGGGATGGTGAGATGATCCTGCACATCGAAAATGGAGCAAGAGTTGCTGTTGTGGCCATGGGAACATATCCTCTTCGAGTACTATCTAGTTTAGACTTAGCAGACTATTATTATGTGCCTGCAGCAAGCAAGAATTTGATTTCTGTTTCTTGCCTTGCATTAGAAGGCTATGTAATTAGTTTTCTTAAGGACCATTGTAACATTCTTTATGAAAGAAATAAAATTGTAAGTGGTTTCCTAATTAACGATCTTTATCAGTTACATGTTGATGTATCTATTTTTAATTTGGAGCAAAATATGAATGCTATAAAAGAAAAACAAGCTAGGGATAATCCAAACGATAGGTATCTATGGCACCTAAGGCTAGGTCATATAGTAGATGATAGAATTAACAAATTGGAGAAAAATGGGCTATTTAGTTCGTTGACTTCTGAGTCATATCTAATTTGTGAGTCTTGTCTTCATGGCAAAATGACTAAACTTCCTTTTATAGGACATGGGGAAAGGGCCACGGATCTTCTTACCCTAGTACATACTGATGTATGCGGCCCATTTGATGTGCCGGCTAAAGGCAACTTTATCTACTTCATAACCTTTACCGATGATTTATCCAGGTATGGGTATGTGTATCTTATGAGACACAAGTTTGAAGTTTTTGAAAAGTTCAAAGAATTCAGACATGAAATAGAAAAGCAAACAGAAAAACCCATTAAGGTTCTTCAATCAGATCGAGGAGGTGAATACCTTAGAAATTTCTAACTATCTCAAGGAAAATGGCATAGTCTCTCAATGGACTCCACCTGAAACACCTTAACTCAATGGGGTTTCAGAACAAAGGAACCGGACCCTATTAGATATGGTCCGATCCATGATGAGCTTCACAAACCTTCCTAATTTTTTTTGGGGACACTGTTTGTTAACTGCAATATACTTATTGAATAGGGTTCCTTCTAAAATTATTCCTATCACATCATATTAAGTATGGCATGGTAAGAAACCAAGTCTGAGTCATCTCAGAATTTGAGGTTGTCCGGCTCATGTCAAGAGACAACAAGCGGACAAGTTAGACTTTAGGTCCTTCAGAGCTTGATTTATAGGATATCCTAAAGAGTCATTAGGATATTATTTCTACATTCCAGAAGATCACAATGTGATTGTGAGTCGACATGCCATCTTTCTTGAAAAATAGTTTATTCAAGATAGCGGCATTGGAAAGTAGAGCAAGCTCGAGGAGAAAGTCTCACAAGAGCCATAAGCTAAGGACCAAATGGAACCAAATCAGGTTAAGCCAATCCATTCACTACCTCCTCCATCTCGTAGATCGGAAAGGATTTTCCGACCCCCTGAGAGGTACTTAGGTACTATTTCAGAGGAAGTAGAGGAAATGTTCCTTAAAAGGTAATGGGGTTCATGGTGATGATCTCAAAACCTATAATGAGGTGATATTGGATATCAACTTCAAGAAATGGTTAGAGGCAATGAAGTCAAAAATTGACTCATGCACTCAAACTAAGTCTGGATCTTGGTAGATCAATCAGAAGGTATAGTACTTATTGGATGTAAATGGATCTACAAGAGAAAGATTGGTGCAGATAGAAATATGGAGACATTCAAGGCTAGATTAGTGGCAAAAGGTTATAGTCAGTGAGAAGGCATTGACTATCAAGATACCTTTTCGCCAGTAGCTATGCTTAAATCCATCCACACATTGCTTGCTGTTGCAGCCTATTTTAATTCTGAAATATGGCAAATGGATGTGAAAACAGCATTCTTAAATGGATATCTTGAGGAAGATATCTATATGGAACAGCCGCTGGGTTTCACATCTAGTGATTATGATCACATGGTATGCCAGCTGCAAAGGTCCATATATGGACTTAAGCAAGCATCTCAAAGCTGGAACACTCGTTTTAATGATGTGATCAAATTGTTTGGTTTCATCAAGAACGAGGAGGAGCTATGTGTATTCAAAAAGATCAGTGGGAGCGCTGTTGTCTTCCTCATATTGTACGTAGATGACATCCTCCTTATTGAGAATGATGTTCCCATGTTGACCACAGTTAAAATGTGGTTATCTAAAGAATTCTCCATGAAAGACCTAGGAGAAGCATCCTTTATTCTAGGAATTAAGGTCTGTAGAGATAGACCAAATAGGATGCTAGGACTATAACAAAAAATGTACATAGAGGAAGTGTTAAAGAGGTTTAGCATGGAAAACTCTAAGAGGGGTTTAGTATCCTTCAGACATGGCATTCATCTTTCCAAGAAAATGTATCCTAGCACACCTGAGGAAATAGAATGCATGAGCAAGATCTCTTATGCTTCAGCAATAGGGAGCCTCATGTATGCCATGTTATGTACACGACTTGATATAGCCTATGCTGTGAGTATCACGAGCAAATATCAGTCAAATCCAGATGAAGAACACTGGACTTCTATGAAATGTATCCTTAAGTACTTAAGAAGAACTAAGGATATGTTGTTGGTCTTTGGTAATGGAGAACTCTAAGTCCAGGGATATATAGACTCAGATTTTATGTCCGATGTGGATGATCAGAAGTCGACATCTGGGAGTCTGTTTGTGTGCAATGGTAGAGCTGTCAGTTGAAAAGTTTCAAGCAAACAGTGATAGTAAATTCCACCATGGAAGCAGAATACATCGCAGCGTCAGAAGCTGCAAAAAAGGCATTCTGGTATAAGAAGTTTGCCATAGAGATTGGAGTGATGCCATCAGATGCCATTCCTCTGTACTACAATAACAATGGTGCCATAGCCCTTGCTAAAGAGCCGAGGTCTCACTAAAAATCTAAGCACATCGAGCGGTGATACCACCTCATCCGCGATTACCGCGAGAAGGGTTACGTGGAGGTCAAGAGAGTCGACTCCGCAAACAATGCGGTGGATCCACTTACAAAGTCGTTGGGCCAGCAGAAGATCGAAGCCCACCTTGAGAAGATGGGACTTAGATTTGTAGCTAATTGGCTTTAGGTCAAGTGGGAGTTTGTTAGATATGTGTGCCCTAGAAGCCAAAATTGGCTGACACTTGCAATACACTTCTAGGAGCAAAATTATAATTTTGACTATAAATAATAAAATGGGTTATTTTCTATCATAAATGTGTATTTAGTGTCTGTGATATATCCCTTGAGTTAATGGTAATGATAATTCTTATTTCCAAGAGTTGAAAATTTAAGATAAGAATTTTCATTATTAACTCATAAAAATGCTCCTGACCATAGGAATCATCATGAGGGCACTGAGCGTGACCATCTCGAGTAGTCATAAGGAAGCCTACCTTCTCATCGATGACTGACTCGAAGCTGCAGTGGTGTGTCTGGTTCTTTGACTTGAGGTGCATCGGTAGTTCACCTTGAGGGTGTTATAGTTTGACTACACCATGACTCGGTCTCCTAGCCATTCGAAATCCTGAGGTGTATGTTGGCTATAATATGTTCATTGTAGGAATTGGATTGCACCAAGAGGGAATCTATCTACCTCGGTAGAAGAGGAGCAGCCCTATGATGATCATGAGAATCAAGTCCATAAGCCCATGGACACGGCAGAGAGTGAAATAATAGAAAGAGTTTTTATTAAGATTTTCACATCGGACTTGAATCAAATGATTAAATCATATGATAGAAATTAGGATTTGATGAGTTCACCTTAACCCTAATCTGATCGGAGCTCAAGTTAGAAGAACTTAATCACATAGGTAGCTGAACCGAGAGGTTCATTTTCAATTTTGATGGGTTGCCACCATATACTGCTAGGTGTCATTGGTGGATTTTGGGAGCAATTAGAATGATTTAGATGATCGATCATTCCAGTTGTTTGAATCAGAAGAGTTCTAATCTATCAAAAGAAGTTTCGATGATGTCGGTGATGGAGATCATGACATATCCCATTACCATACAGAACTAAACCTAACTGGGTCACACAAACAATGGTTTGGATCTGGATATCATCAATTGGACTAACCCAATTCAATTGATTTGAATTAGATTCAATTAGGTTCAAGAAAATCGTGCTAGCACACGATTGAACCTAACGTTCTTCTTTCTCTATCATTAAAAGTTGTCTCGACTGAGCCAAATATATTTGTGCTCACTCAGGTACCTTTACTTAGTCTGACTAGAGCTTGTCTAGGTTAGAAAAGGGTTGTCTTAATTTATGAGATAAATTTGAGACAACACCTACCATTTTCCGTCACCTGCTAATTCTTGTCCTTTAACTTTGGTCAAATGTTGACCTTTAACCCTTGGACATCTGCCCATGTGTCATGCACCCATAGGAGAGACTTATTGACCAAGTCCACCTACCATTTGGTAGGTAGATGGAGGGCGCACACCTAGGATGGCGTGCACCCCATGTGGATAAACATGGAGTCCCATACGGATGGGACTCCATGGGACTCCAGGTTGCTTCTTGGATTCAACTTAGGTGACCCTTACCTATAGACTTTGACCAATCTTAGGCACCATCTAAGGATGAATTTATGGAGCTCTCATCTAATTGGATCAGGTGATGTCATCCCACCAATCATATTTAGATCTGATTGCATGAAGCAACATGATTGGTCGGGATGATGCAGCACTGCATGGCGTAACAGGGTCTATAAATAAACCCTATCTACGCCCAGCTTTTTGAGAGTTCCTCTTAGCCCATGCCCCAAGGCTGCCCCTCTCCCTCCTCCATGCCATCTTCTGATCCTCTCTCTCCTCTCCATGCCCAAGGAAGTTGGGCTTTAGTTTGGTACGATCCAGGCAAGAAAAGGCTGATGAGAAAGCAAAAAGGCATCCCTGCTACAAGAGATAGCAGCACATCTTCAAAAGAAGTTTTGAAGATCTTTAAAATCAGATTTAGATCTGATTTTTGGAGAAAAGAAAGAGAAGGAGAAGATCTCTAGATCCAGCTCGAGTGGATACCGGTAGAGGCCAAGCGCTTGCGTGGCTAGATCCAGAACCTCAGGCAATCAACAGGATCCATCTTGCTTGCGCCACATATATCCCATGCCACCCATGCCCTTTCTCTCTTATTTTTGGTGACAAATCTCCTCTCTCCCTAATCATCATGCATGCCCACCTTCTCCTCTCTTTCCTATATGGCATCTTGTTGTGGACCAGGTCAATAGATGGAAGGTTGTTGGAGTTTGTTGGACTCTATATGATAGAATCCCAACAAACATGGTCTCTTCCCATGTGTGCCACCCCATCCTGATTTCTCCTTTGATTTTCATGGTTAAAAGGAGAAATTTTTGGGTGCCTACCTTGGTGGTTCATGCCTAAAACAAAGGAGGGGGCACCCAAGTGTTGGGCACGCCAACAACTTGCCATATGTGTTCTTACCTTGTGTAGAAATTTGACCCAATCAAAACTCTTTCATATCTCTTTATAAGGAGGTCTTTTTGGGCTGAATTTTACACTAATTCTAGATCATTGAGAGGACTCTTGGGTGTGTGAAAATTAGAGAGGGAGACTCTTGGGGCATGGGGATTTTATAGACACCAATCTTGGTGTCTAGGTGAGAGAAAAGAGAAGAAGAAGAGGGTCTTATTGTAGGATCTTTTGGTCTTCCTTTCTCCCCCTTTTTTATAGAGATTTTTGAGTGTTGTTTCCAATCAAAAATATTTTCCCTTTCGTCTAATTTTTTAGTGCATCCAAGTCTTGAAGAAAAGAAAGCACCAGATCGATCATCGAAGAAGGATCAGCACAGTACTAGCATACTATGCTGATTTCTTATATCGAACTTCTGATCAGCATTCGTGGGCTCGTGTAGACATCTCTTAGAGGTTTGATACATGTGTGGCTCAGAGCTTCATCCTTCAGCTTAGATTAGCAAATTAGAGCATCAAACTTGCACAGGTAATATATATCTGATCTATTATTACATACCTGCATTAGATGTAGTGTAGATGCAAGTTGATATGATCAATATGCTTTTCCTTCTAATGTTTTTAATTTTTGATTTAATATCATGCTATAAACATATAATAGGATCTTAGATCTAGGGATTCTCTCCTTTTTATGAATAAATTTTGATTTATTTTAGTGTTCCGCTGCCTGATCTTGAAGAAGTTTCAAGATTTAGCCCTGAAATCCTAGATCTAGTTTCTTTCAAAAGGAACATGGATGGATGAACTCTACTCTATACTCTGGGCTTACAGAACTATCCAGAGATTGCCCACCAGAGAAACCCCGTTTGCATTGGCTTTTGGGATAGAGGTAGTCATCCCAATTGAACTTAAACTTTCTTCAACGTGGGTCAAACCTTTTAATGAATAAAATAACTCATAAGACCTTAGAGCAAATCTTGATTTGTTGAAAGAAAAGCAGGAGAAAGCTAAAATTCGAATGGTAGCTTACAAGCAAAGGATAGCCCGCTACTACAACTCTAGGGTCAGGAGCAAAATATTCAAGATGGGAGATCTGGTGCTTCGGCAAGCAGATGTTTCATAGCCCCAAAGCCAAGGAAAGGATGTTTCATAGCCCCAAAGCCAAGGAAAGGTCTCCCCAAATTGGGAAGGTCCTTATGAGGTCGTAGAAATTATCTGATCAGAAAGTTATTATCTAAAAAAGCTTGGACGGTTGATACTCCCATGACCTTGAAATTCAAAAAACCTACGGATGTACTATCAATGACCATTTTAATAAAATTTTCTTTAACAACTCTTGCTCTTGGTGTGAATTTATAATGACAGGAAGTAAAACAATCGAGCTTTATTCTTAAATAAAGTAGAAAACCTCCAATCATTTAAGATAGGAGGTGATGGGGAGAGGCCCTTTCAATGATCCTTTTGTGTCCTGGCGGATCTTGTTAGGAATAGGAGAAGAACCTCGTCCTAACAATAATAAAAATCTACCATGTCAGGAATAGGAGGAGGACATCATTTTGATATGAAAAAAAGAGGAGAGGCCCTTTCAACAGCTCTTTTGTATCCCGACGACCTTGCTAGAAACAAGAGAAAAACCTCATCCTAACAAGGGTAAAAGCCCAGCATGTCTGGAACAGGAGGAGGA
Organism: Cocos nucifera; assembly: GCA_006176705.1. Taxonomy (NCBI): domain Eukaryota; kingdom Viridiplantae; phylum Streptophyta; class Magnoliopsida; order Arecales; family Arecaceae; genus Cocos; species Cocos nucifera. Next base: position 45,262 of record QRFJ01007909.1, on the reverse strand, counting down.
TCTAACCCTGACATGAAAAAAAGAAGAGAGACCATTTTAATGGCCCTTTTGTACTCCGATAATCTTGTTAGGAATAGGAGAAGATCCTCGTCCTAATAAGGATAAAAGCCCACCATGTCAAGAACAAGAGGAGGACCTCATCTTGACATGAAAAAAAGGGGAGGAGCTCTTTCAATTGCCCTTTTATGCCTCGATGATCTTGTTAGGAACAAGAGAAGAACCTCATCCTAACAAGAATAAAAGTACACCATGTCAAAAATAGGTGGAGGAACTCATCCTAACATGGAAAAAAGGAGAGAGGCCCTTTCAATGCTCGTTTTGTGCCTCGATGATCTTGTTAGGAACAGGAGGAGAACCTCATCCTAACAAGGAGGACCTCGTCCTAACGTGAAAAAAAGAAAAGAGGCCCTTTCGACAGCCCTTTTGTACCCCGATGATCTTGTTAGGAATTGAAGAACAATCTCATTCTAATAAGGATAAAAGCCCACCATGTTAGAAACAGTAGGAAGACCTTATCCAGACATGAAAAAAAAGAGAGAGGCCCTTTCAATGGCTCTTTTTGTGCACCAACAATCATGTTAGGAACAAGAGGAGGACCTCGTCTTGACATGGATAAGAGCCTCTGGTTATTTTCAAGATAGGAGGTTGATTCCGTACAAATGAGGGCTGTGATCAACTGCAATGGAAACTAGAGGACCTCATCTCCACATAGAATGAAAGCTCTAAATTTCAGAAACAAAAAATTGGCTATGGATACAACGACTTTCGATGCCAAGATAAGAATGTAAGTTCGAAGTCCCTTATTCATAAGCAAGTGGGACAAACATACAAGCCACGAAGCAGAAACAATCTTTCCAAGATGGCATCAACAAAAAAAATGAGGGGGGGGCAATAAGTATGAAATGGAGACAACACGTGAAGGTAACTAAAAGAAATGTCCTTTCATTAAACTTAGAAAAGGTCATTACATGGGTTAGTAGGACTGATTATAAAGGAAAAGAGAGAAAGATAGAAAAGGGCAAAAGTATCATTCAGAGTCAGACTTCGAACTTCCAGCTCTAGCTAATATAAGAGCTTGTTTTATATCATTAATCTTTTCTACAAAATCTGTCCTCACCGCCAGACTCTCGCTAAATATTGTTGACCCTCTGGAGATCATCTTCAGTTTCTCTCAGCCTTATTCTCAAAATGGCTGACTCCACCTCGGCATCTTTCATAGCATCCTTTTGGTAAACCATCTATATTTTCAACTATTCAAGCTCGGACTTTTTCTTTTCATACATCACAGATAGGTTCTCCAGGATTCCCCATAGGGAAAGAAGTTCACCTGATTCTCTGCTTGAACTAGCTTGAGCTCTATTGACTAACTGCTTTTGAAGGCGCATCACCTCGGTGTTTACCATATAAAGTTTTTTCCTATAATTATCAATTTGATTGCACTAGCCGATGCAATATGCCTTTTCAGTATCATCCAGCTGCTTTTGAAGGTTGGAGAACTTCTTCGACAAGTCCCAGCCAAATTCTATCTATTTTTGCTCCCAGGCTGAACCTTTCTCCACCTGTTTGATCTTCTCTCTTTCCTCATGAAGTTTGGCCTTAAGAGAATAGATCTTGGCTGTCAAGATCCAGGACTTCCCACTAGCATGGTTTTCTATTTCCTCAAGCTCTTCGTTCAAATGGTTTTTCTTAGCAGTATATTCCCTAAAGAACTGCTTAGAGGATTGATGGAGATGATTGATTTCGTTGGAGGTCTCGGCATAATTTTTTTGGATTTTTTAAGCTCTCCTTCTATTTTTTCTAATTTCCTCTTAAGCTAAAAAACTTCTTTCTTTAAACTTCTAATAATAGCCTTTAAGGAGATATCCTAAGGTAATGGATCAGCTTCAATAAGTGACTGCACTTAATGCATAAAAGTATCACAACATAAATACCACTAAGAAAAAGGTTTGTTTTCATTAATCAAAATATTCTTTAAGTATAGAAAAGAAAGAAAAATAAAAAGGAAGGTACAATAATAAGAGGTCTTAGACCTCTGGACTGGTAGTAGAGGAGTTTGGCATAGCCCCGATCTATGCAAGTTCTTCAGTAGCAGGAGAAGCCGATGCAATAGGAGTAGATGCAATAGGAGATGCAGCAGAAGAAGGCTCGATCGATAGGAGATCATCACCTACAATGGACAGTTTGACCTCATCGTTAGAAGCTCCTTCATCCAAGAAGCTGAGGTCGAGCATGGAAAATTTGTCGATCATGTTCTTCTAGCAGAGCTCATACCCCTTGATGAAAGACAACTAGACAAACTCGACCTTTATATTCTTCATCTTTGAAGAAGCCTTGAATTCTTCCACCGCTTGAGCCCTCTCCTTCCGAAGCTGCCTTGAGACCTGATCCTTCATCTCAGTAGCTTCGACTTCAACCTTCGCCCTCTTCTTAATTTTTAGGCTTAGCTCCTCTTTTCCTTTCGCCAAAGCCTGCTTGGTGTCCCGTCCTATCTCCTGGAGGCCCCCGACGTCGACCATTTTCTTCATAAGGAGACGGTCGATCTCGACATTCTCCTCAAGGAGGCGATCGGTCTCAGCTTGATGATCTTTTTGAGTCTTCACTGCCTCCAATCTCATACGATTCATCACCATAATATTGACGATCAGTTGGTGACCTATCTACAAAAATAATAAAGTGAGTTATGCGAATGAAGAAGCTCATAGATGAGTCAATCAAAAGAAAAAGATAAGATGGTTACCTCAAGAAAGGGGGTCAAAGAGAATCAAAAGTACACTGCTCATATTCGGCAACGATAATTTTGTCCACAACTTCAATCAAGGTGCACCCATCGATTAATTCCTTGACAATTTCTCGATTGTGGAAGGAGTTTTCTCCTAGATCCTCGTCAGGACTCACTAGGATGGGTCTTGCACTTGACCTTCCTAGAGGCCATCTTTGCCTTCTTCTCTTTTCCACCCCCTTTTTCCTCTCAATGGGAGGCTCCAAAGTTTGGACTTCGGTTGGAGGGCTTGAGGATGTTGAAGGTGCTTCAACCTTGGTGGCAGCAGCAACCTCGGTAGTAGTGAGTTTCGGGGGCGGCAATGGCGCTAGCAGGCGCAGCGAAGCTCGGGGTGTTGACCTCTACTTTTTTGGAAGGCTCATCGGGCATAGCACCCTTCCTTCTATGGGCTTGGAGCCCCTTGGAGAGCTGCTGAAGTTCACCTACATCCATTTCTATAATAAAAATTGATTGAGTCACAATTAGAAGGAAGGATAAGAAAGTAACTTATGAAATTAAGAAACATACCTACTGGATTGAAGGGGCTCAAGCTCAGATTGAATAGAGTTTGGTCTTTTATGAGTTTGAACAGAAGGGGAGCTCTGTAATTTCTAAGTTTGCTAACATAATCAAGATCGTTCTTCTCCAAACTAAGAGATCGATGGGTCGAATCCCTTAACTGTCCCCAAGAAGGAAGTCCTAACCTAAGAGATTGGCATGAAACAAAGAAAAATTTCTCCTTCCAGTGATGAATGGAAGGAGCACCTTTAAGCAATCCCTTTTTGCCAAACTGGATGGATAGGTACCATCAATTCTTGACCGTAGGATGGTGTTTGAAGGTATAATTATTATGGAATAAGAAAATGGTTGAACAAACTTTAGTCGAGATACAAAGAGAAAGGAAACCTATGATGAACCTGAAAGAGTTTGGGACCATGGAAGTAAGAGAAATATCTAAAATCAAAAAAGAGCTATAACAAAAGGAGGAATCAGGAGATGAATTGAGTCCAGCACGAAGAGCTTCAGTGTACAAATAGAAGCAACCCGAGGGAGGAGTGCAAGCTCGATCACTTAGCCCGAGAAGCTTCAATTTGTACTCTGAAGGCACCACATACTGAATCCTTATCAAAGAAAGGTCTTTAGAGCGTAGAGAGCAAGGGATGGTTTTAGGCATGAAAACTAGATGAGGTACTATTCTAAGCTTTGCTCCAACCCTAGAGTCAAGATTTTGGGAGTTTGGGTCAGCCAAGCTCCTAGAACTGGTAGACCAAGATACCTTCGAAGACATCTGGATCAAAGTAAATTTGAAAAACCCTCAAAAATTTGATGAGAAAAGAGTTGCGAAATTTTGGAAAGGAGAATAGTGAAACCCGCCGGAGAAGCCAAAGAGACCTAAAAAGCAAGTGAAGAGTAAAGAATGAAGAGAGGAGATGAGGAACTAACCTATTTTGAATGAAGAACTCGAGAGAATGATTGGAAAGATGAAAGATGGTCGAGGAGGATGTCAGTGGTTAGAAAAATCACGAAGGGAGAAGAACGAGGCACTTGAAGATAGCAAGGACCGAAGGAAGAAGAAGGGAAACACAGATGGAAATGAGAGCTCAGGGAAGAAGGAGTTTAAATAGTTGGGAGAAATCAAAGATGGTTATGATTGCAGACTTTCTCCAGCCAATGCTGGCCTGCTATGTATCCAGTCCATCATGCTAATCTCCAATGCCTGATGGAGCAGCTATTGCAACATACCTAGAGCTCCACACCGAACAAGTTCTTGAAGAAGATATATCTTTTTAGGTCATCCAGCATTAAGAGCCTTCGATGTCAATTCAGAAAAGGTCAAAATGTTTCATCTCCCGAGAGTGGGAAAGCGGCAAAGAACTTCGACTGCTGTAGCTTTTGTACTCCTTTTGTTCGAATCTCGAACTCGAGAGTAGGGGGACAAGTGTTGGGGTTAAAATTAGTTCTTGCCAAAGTTCTTAGTGGCCGACCTCCACTTTGTGAGAATCTGCCGATTTTCTCAGCAATAATTCCTGACTATTGAACTTGTCAAGAGCATACTAAAGTTTGACTGGATAATCTTGAACAACAAAAAAGGAGTACTGTTTCATTAACTCTGCTTCTTGGCTCAGGATAAATAATAGGATTTCTTCGTATCAAAGTCCCAACCCATCCAACCCTTACGAACAATGGATTTTGAGGATAGACGGACTCCTTCCAATCGAACTCCTTCCAGACAAACTTCTTCCAGTCGTGCTCCTTCTAGATGAACTCCTTCCAGTCGAACTCCTTCTAGATGAACTCCTTCCAGTCACGCTCCTTCCAAATGGACTCCTTTTAGTCGAATCGCTTTCAGTCGAACTTCTTTCAGCATGAACTCCTCCTAGTCGATCGCGGATCTACTTAGTCTTTGTCATGCCCATCAGCTGAATTGGTTTAAAAGGATCTCATCATCAATGTAAGTTCGGTTCCTAATCCAGAACACATGGTAGCTATTTTGCATACTGTGAACCTCAGTGTTCCTTTGACCTACCTCAAGCTAATCCAAAACATTAGACTTAGGGTAAATAAAATAATACCATCAATGTTAGCGCATCACCATGGCATTACCTAGCTCTAATATCAAATATTGAGAACCATGGTACCACTCCGATACCTTGTTATACAAACTCTTGATCTTTAAAATAGAGTTGTGGAGACCTTTAAGATTCTCTAAGGGCAACAAACTATCGATCCACTAATTTAGATCTGTGATGGGGCACCTCGCTCCTTGGACTTGAGGAAGGCGCCCACCTTTGGGGCGACAACTCTAGAGAGAAGAGAGAAGAGAGATTGAGGAAGAAAAGATCTATATTCCAATTCGCATTCTAAAATCCTAATACATCCTATGTATTTATGCATAGATATTAACCCAATACATGAAAGCACTCACTAAGCCCATGTACATCCATGGCTCCGAGGCTCTCATCCCTTAGATCTAAACCTGACCCATACATATGTTAGCCAACTTAAGACCTTGTTGTACCAGGCCTTAAGATCCAAAAAGAAAACTCCCGTCCAGTTCTATTTACCACCATCAAGCTAGCTCTGTCAGGAGCCGAGCTGGCTTGACTGTATCTTGTCCAAATCCTATCTTCTTTTTTCCTAAGATAGCTGGCACGACTGCACCCCGAGTCGGCTCAGTCTCAACCTGAGCTGGCTTGATTGCATATCTGAGCTAGCCCACCTGTGTGTCAACCCCTTATCTTGACTGATTCTTCTCCTAGCTTTGGTTCTTTACTCTACCTTGTGTCCCAGATCTCTAGAGCACCTTCCAAGCCCCACTCAAGGTTCTCACACCTGAACCTTGAGTCCTTATAGGGCTACATGCTGCCTTCACCCTAGGACAACTTCTATCCTATCCCTTGGACTCACACCCATCCTAGTCTCCCAAAGCCAACACCTTATCTCCTCTTGTGTCCTTCCAAGACTTGGGAGCACCATAAATCCTAACAATCTCCACCTTGGTGCCCCAAGCCTTGGCAAACCCTGGCAATACTCTTCTGCATGATCCCACTATCACTGCACATCTTGACAGCCTCTTTTTACAAACATCGCCTCCGCCAATCATCTTCAATTATTGTGCATCCTTGGAGACCTTTGGGATGATCGTCTCCGCTACTGAAGATCTTGGCTTGCACCTATGCACCACCCTGAAAATTGTAGGAACCCTTCTGCTTGGCAGCTACATCATTTATCTTGGACTTCCCTTGAGATCCTGTAGCATTCCTATATCGGGACTCGTTGCATATCCTAACACGATCTCCTCAAAACTTTGCCAATCTTTCCTGCATGTGCCACTCCACCTGAAACTGTGCATCTCTGGCATTGGTGCTAGGATATTGGTCCTTTTACACTCCACTCTAAACTCATATCACATCTCCAATGGTGAAGCCACCTCTGCTTGGTGCTCCACTTGAAATTGAAGTCCTTCTGGTGCTATAGAAGTTGACTCTATAATTGAGTCCCTCAAGGCCAACCACTCAATGCTACACTGTTGAGTCTAACGCTACACCTCGAACACAATCGCTGCTCATTTAGACCCTTCGCACTCTACAGATCCCTCCAAAACTATCTCGGATACATCTGCAACCCATGGGCACCTCCAAAATTTAAGAGCTGATCCAACTCTTCTAAATCCAGTGACTAAACCCTAGAAAATTCCACTCTAGCCTTCTCCTCTTCTGCCTTGCACCAGCCATAGCTTTTGTTGCACCCGAAGGAACTGTAGCTCAACCTCATCCTAGGCTTAGACCCACCTATCTCATCTTAAGGCTTCTAAGACTTTGTGGCTATCCCTAAGATCTGCTCCTGGTCTCCCTAAGATGCCTCCTAATATTATCTACTGAGATACCTCCCTCGGTTGCTACACCACCGAGCCTCTCTCAATCTTGTGCCTCCAGGGAAGCACTACTATAGCACTCCAATGCTTCTTGCCTCATCTCGACACCATCTTCTTATAAATATCTGGGTCCTCTCTTGTAGTACAGAAACCATTCTCCACCTAAATTGTGACTTTTTCTGGTGCTCTTGCAGAAGAAACATGATCCAAGATCAGCCATCCAGCACTGACCTACTAGACCTCCATGGATCATCCATCTCCATCACCTCTAAGACATCGCAAATCTATGCTTTGGTCGAACTACTGAATGCATCCCCAACTACTTCTCCTGCCTTCCTACAACCAAAAGATGTATAGTCGCTTCTTCAGCTTTTCTTCGACCATTATCCCTTGGAAAATCTCTCTTCATCCACCAAACAGTCCCACACTACCCATCTTCCTAGAGAATCTTGTCACCTATCATACACCCCAGTCTCTCCAACCAAGATCGATCAGAAAATCCTGCACCTAAACCTTCCATCCTGGAAAAAACCCTTTTCATTAATCCTCTCAGCCAGCACCTTCAACCCACTACTCTCGGTTGGCCAAACTATAGCAATAACAAAAATAGATTCGATACATACCATGAAATACTTGTATAGATTTTTGATTTCTTCCTGTTTGACTTCTCCTTCGCTTTCATGCACCATCAAGCTCGATACCAAGTGTTAGCGCATCACCATGGCATCACCTAGCTTTGATACGAAATGTTGGAAACCATGGTACCACTCAAATATCATGTTGTGGAAATCCTTGATCTTTAGCATGGATCTAAGGAGACCTTTGACATTCTCTTAGGACAGCAAACCATCGATCCACCAATTTAGATCTGTGATGGGGCACCTCCCTCCTTAGACATGAGGGATGCCCTCCTTTAGGGTGGCAACTCTAGAGAGAAGAGAAAAGAGAGATTAAGGAAGAAAAGATCTATATTCCAATCCATGTTCTGAAATCCTAATACATCCTATGTTACATAGATATTAGGCCCAACCATAAACTCTCTAGGCTAACCCAATACATGAAAGCACTCATCCAGCCCATGTATACCCATGTCTCCCATGCACTCATCCCTTGGATCTAAACCCAACCCATACATGTGTTAACCTTAAGACCTTAACGAACCAGGTCTTAAGACCCAAATAGAAAACCCCCATCCAGTTCTGTTCACCATCGATGAGCCAGCTTTGTCAAGAGTCGAGTTGGCTAGACTGCATCTTGCCCGAATCCTACCTTCTGTCTGCCTGAGACAGCTGACTCGACTGCACCCCGAATCAGTTTGATCTCAGCCCGAGCCAGCTCGATTGCATATCCGAGCTAGCCTGCCTATGTTTCAATCCCTTATCTTGGTTGATTCTTCTTCTGGCTTTGGTTCTTTGCTCCACCTTGTGTGCCAGATCTCCAAAGTACCTATCAAGCCCCCCTTAAGGTCCTCACACCTGAATCTTGAGTTCGAGCAGGGCTACATGCTGTCTTCACCCTAGGACAACTCCTGTCCTAGCCCTAGGACTCACACCCATCCTAGTCTTCTCAAGCGAACATCTTGGATCCTCCCGTGGCCTCCCAAGGCTTGGGAGCACTATAAATCCTAATAATTAATAAGTCTTGGAATTTCGGTGCTCACCCATCTTAGCTCCCAAGCGACCTTAGAATCTTCGTTGCCCTGACCAAACTACTTCAAGGAAAACAACCCTCAGTTTGATGGTTGGATCTGTCGAAGTCATTGAAGGAAGCACCAATAGACTATAATCAGACCTATCAAGGGTTCTGCTCGAACTCCCATTGTGGATCTCTAACAAACTAGCAAGTCGCGAAAAATGACAATTCACTCTCCGTAATAAATTTAACGTGGCCCGAACAGCCCACTATTAGACAGTTACGACTATCACCATCAATCTGTTATATGCTCTATCTATTTAATGGATCCTTTAGATATGCTTCTCCTCTATAAGCTCAAACTCTCTACACTTACTCTACCTATTTTCTTCCTTAGTACTCCATTTTTATTGGCCAAGAAAACTAACCTGACCATCAGAGTGTCCTACTGAAGCCAACTCTGGTCATGACTTCATCTTACAGGACTCATTGACGTCCACATCTTCCCCAGCTCCAATAATCTCCAGTATCAGCATCATTTTTTGCACCAATAGGAGATAAGTTTGATGTAATGGGTACTGAAAGGGTGTCTAATGGTGGCTTTAGTTGTGGAGGTAAATTAATATGATTCTGCTTAAACAACTCTATTGACACTAATGACATGCCTCTTGGTTTTTATAAGAAGAACCAGCTTTTAGGGATGAAGAGAAGAGTACTTTAGATTTATAGATCTTGGATTAATCATCTATTTTCTTCTTTACTTTACCTATCTCATTTAAATTAGAACCAGCATTAGTCCTGGTTCTAGGCTCAGGTGCTTCTATATGGTTAGTCTTAGTGCTAACCTCTTCTTCTAAATTTTCATCTTGGCTAGCATCAGTACTAGCCTCTCACCTGATTTTGATATGGGTTCATAAGAATTTTATAACTTTTAAGTGTATAAATTACTTTGGCATTCTCTAATTAGGGATTCTTAAGTGGGACATTAGATTGACAATTTGGTCCAGGTGGTTGGTAGACAATAGGTCAGTTGTTTATAAGAATTGATTGGCTCGATAATTGATCTAGTTCTCTCCTCATGGTAGACTCAGCTAATTATCCTATTTGAGCTTCTAGCCAGATAATTGATTATTGTTGAGTCAAAATCAATTATTGCAGTTGATTAAATCTATCATCGACTAGATTTGTTTGTTGAGAAGATAGGCATGATGGCTGATTATAACAATATGATAGTTGATTGGACTGACTAGGCTGACCACTATTATAAGCATAGTTTTTCTATTAGAGCCTATTTTGATGGTTCTGCACTGGTGAAATTTGGATCTGAGCCGAGTCTGTTGGGATATCCAAGAAAAATTAGAGTGGTTCATCCAATCTGGGTTATATGAATTTGAAAAAAAGTTATTAACCGGCTTGGAGTAGCCTTGCATAGTTTGAACTTATTCTTGGATAAAAGATGAAAACTGTGCAGCCATGGGACATTCACTCATATAATGGACTGGCTAGCACAGATTGAATAATTCTTCTAATAATTAGGAGATGATGTGAATTGTGTAGAAGATTGATGGCCTAGGATTAGGAGTTGATCTAATTTCTAGGCAAGAAGATCCACTTTATTTATTAGATTCAAATCGGTATTAGAACTAGATTTTGGATTATAGATTTTCGCCCATTTTTGGTAGAAAGATAACGAAGCATGGTTGATTGAATTTTCACTTAGTATCAAATAAGGCATAGGCTTCATCGTCACTCTTGTTCATAAATGCACCTCCATAGGATGCATCTACCATTTATCTATAATGATCTCTTAAACCCTCATAGAAAGTTTGAACGATTTGCCACTTAGATAGATTATGATATGGGCATTTTCTAAGAAGTTCCTTAAATCTAACCCATGACTTGTGAATTTGTTCTCCTGAAAACTGAGCAAATCCAATGATAGCTCACCTCATGGTGTTGGTTCGACCTATGGGATAAAATTTCATAAGAAATTCATGTTATAATTTAGCCCAAGTTTTGATTGGTCTTCCTATTGTACCAAGCCAGTACTTGGCTTTATCTTTTAATGAAAAGGAGAATAAGATCGGTCTAAGGGCATCATTAGAAAAATTTTGGATTTTCACCATACATCATATTTCTAAGAATTCATCCAGATGCTTATAAGGATCTTCATTGATGTTACCATAGAAGGATGAGAGCATCTGGATTGTGGTCGACTTGATCTCATAATGGATAGCATGGATATCAAGTAATTGAATACAAGTGGATGGGTTATAGGTGGAAGAAATAAAATATTCCTTCATCTATCAAGATGGTTCTCTATTATTTTCAGTCATTTCATTATTGGGTTTAATATGGTTCAACCATTCAATTTTATGATTAGACTTAACTAGGTTAGAAAAAGCAATCTCCTACCATGTATGTATGAGTAAAATCCTAATGTATGATTCAAAATTTTTTATTTTTTTTATTTTTTATTATTTTTTTAAATTTTTTAATAATTTATTATTATTTTTTTATTTTTTTTATTATTTTTAATTTAGTTTTATTTTCTTTTCTTTTATTTTATTTTATTTTTAGAGGGAAAGGAGAAAAAAGAGAGGAGTTCTAAAGAAAATATCTTAAGGAGTCCTAGAGCTAAGAAGAGAGAGAAGAATTAGGTTTGATTAGGTTTAATGTTTTAGTTAGTAATCAAGTTAGGCAATCAATCTTGACTAAGGGTTGTCCTAGATCTAGACAGCTCCTAACTGTAAAGGTCACCTTCAAGCCCTTCAAATTAAGAATCAGCGCTCCAAATTAACTTAACTGGCCAGGTAAGTGTAAGGTTGGTGGGAGTCTCCCGTTGCTTGCCTTAGACATCAAAGTCTTGGCTTGGTAAGCTAGTGGAACTAATTATAAACCACTTACCTTCGGGCCTAGTCATCCCACAAGCCACTTGCCTAGACACTAGTCAAACTGACTAACCCTAATCTGATCTAACTCTTAGGATTCCTTGTCCTAAGAGCTCAGGTTTCTAAGGCTGATGTCTAATTGATTTTAATTTAAAGACTTACATCAATGCGGGATCTTTGTTGGTTGTTTGTGGGCCAAGGATGATCAAATCCCTACCTTACTTGTTTAATGGGTTATGCCCTTAAATTGATCTAAATATGAATATGCACAATCACTTATAGCTTCTAAACGAATTCTGCTCTTCTAGCCATCAAATCTTGATCAAACGGTCCCAAAATTCCCAAAAACCATGTTTTAAAAGCCCAGATCCAATTAGAATAAGTGTAGACCATCCGATCATGCGTGATGAATGAGATCTGGCTATCGGATCATGCCTGAATATTTTAATCACTGTTAGGAGCTCTGTCAGCCATCAGATCATCACTTGGATCGCTATCGGCCATCCAATCATGCAATAGCCATTGTTTGGATTTGAATCAAATCAGGAAAACATGACAGCCATTCGATCTTCATCGGGAATGACCCTAGCCAACGGATGGTTCATCTATTATTCCTATTGACCACGTAAATCATCCGCATCATAGACCACAACCAATCGGCTCACCTTTTGTAGATGAAATTACCATTTTGCCCCATAAGCCACGTGAGATTTTTTCTGAACCTCTTAAGGGTCTTGGTCTACCATGTGGCGACCGATCATTCATTGCATTCTACTAAGCTGGTGGTCTGCACCTGATTTCATGGATCAGTCGGTCAGTTTACTATGCACCGACGACCTAATGGGCTGGTAGGTTGGTGCTGCATGTGGGCTAGCAGGCTTGCAGGCCGGCTTCTCATGCTGGGCCTGTTAGATGTGTGCCCTGGAAGCCAGATTGGCTGTCATACACTTCTAAGAATAATTTTATAATTTTGACTATAACTTAATAAATGGATTATTTTTCTATCACAGTATATATTTAAAAGTATCTATGACACATCCTTTGAGTTAATAGTAATGACAATTCATATTTTCATGAGTTGAAAATTTAAGACATGAATTTTCATAATTAACTCATAAAATGCTTTCGATTGTAAGAGCATCACGAGGATGGTGATGAATCCGAAAGGTTGGTGTATGATCACTTTCTTAGGATAGACGCGTCTTAAGTCTATGGTGTGGAGACATCGAAACGAGAGTACAGGTACTTATTAGAGAACGAGGGCACTGAGCATGACCACCTTGAGTAGTCATAAGGAAGTCTACCTTTCCATCGATGATTAACTCAATGCTGTAGTGGTGTGTATGGTTCTTTGACCTAAGGTGCATCAGCAGTTCATCTTGAGGGTGTTATAGTTTGATTATACCATAACTCGAGCCTAGCCATTCAGAATCCTAGGTGTATGTTGGCTATAGCTTGTTCATTATAAGAATTGGACTGCACCAATAAGGGGATCTATCTACCTCGGTAGATGAGGAGTAGCCCTATGATAATCATGAGATTGACTCCTTAAGTCCACGGCCATGGCAAAGTGAAAATGATAGAAAGAGTTTCTATTAGCATTTCATATTGGACTAGAATCAAATGATTAATTCATGTGACAGACATTGGGTTTGACGAGTTCACCTTAACTCTAATCCAGTCGAGGCTCAAGATAGAAGAACCCAATCACATACGTAACTGCACCGATAGGTTCACTTTCAATTTTGAGCGACCATATACTGCTAGGTGTCACTGGTGAATTTTGGGAGCAATTAGAATGATTTTGATGATCAATCATTCTAATTGTATGAATTAGAAAAGTTATGATCCATCGAAAAGTATTTCGATGATGTCGATGATGGAGATCATGACATATCTCATTATCATACAAAATTAAATCTAACTATGCAACACAAACAAGGGTTTGGATCTGGATGTCATCAATTGAGCTAATTCAATTCGATTGATTTGGATTAGATCCGATCATGTTCAAGGTAATCATGCTAGCACACGATTGAGCCTGACTTTCTCCTTCTGAAATCTTTTTGATTCACTGCAACCAAGTCAAATTTGATTTGACTCATTCTTGTATTTTGAATGGGTTTATTTTCATCTGACTGGAACAAGTTCAAATGAGATTAATTGTAGAAATTAAATCCATTCATAGTCAAAATGGACTAGGGTCAAAAGTTGACCTATTTGAAAGAATTGAGGGTCACCTGATCAGATGCTTTTAGAAAACTTTTTATAAATTATTTTGATCTAATTTATTGATATATAATAGTGCATGAATCATACATTGGGTGTACCAAATTTTGTGATTTTTGGAGGTCTCTAGATTGAGTTATGATAGAGTACGATTTGGATCAAACTCTTAAGAGAAGAGTCCTAGGCACGGTGGACTCTTCCTTATCTACTCATGCTGCCACCTTCCAGATTGATTTTTGGCATCAAAATCAGATGAGATCTGGGGATTTTCTTGGAGATCAAGTCTGGGAGTCCCAATGATCAAAAAAATTAGGATTTTGGTCAAAGAGGGACTCTAACTTGGCGCTATGCTTTTGTATATGAACCCTTATGCCAGGGCTCTTGATGTAGAAATATTTTTCATACCCAAAGGCTGCTATTCTAGATATCCCACATCATCTCCATCCTCTCTCTCCCTCTCTTCTATATTTCTAAAAAGTTAGGCACAAATCTAAGAAGAAGATCCAATCAAATTTGTGAAGAGTTCAGCATCTATGCGATGGTGTTCGTGAGACGGACACGCTGCCTTTAGAAAATTTTTAAAGTTCTTTTAGATTAATTTAGATCTGATCTTTGGAGAAAAGATTTATGAGGAGAAGACATCTAGATCCTTTCTGAATGGATACCGATAGAGGCAAGGCGCGTGCGTGGCTCCTTCCAGAACCTTAGAAAAACATCATGATCATCGTAGGATAATCAGATTATCCAAACAAGGTATGATATTAAATCTGATTTATTTTTTATTTTAATTTTTAATATCAGATCATCATGATTAAATTTGAGAACTCTTAGATTAGATAAGATCATATAGGATTTTTAGAAAAATTCATCTAAGATTTGATCAGATCGCACGATCCTACGACGAAAAATAGGGTTTGTCCTTCAACTGGTATCGGAGCTGCGTTAGCAGTTTTTCAGATCTACCTTAGATTTGATTTTATTTTTATTTATAATCTGATATTAAACGATTTTAGATGTCACATCAGATATGATTAGATCTGAAATCAAAAAAATTAAAAAATTAAATATTTTAGATCTAACATGTATAAGATGCATGACTAGACTAGGTATAGAATAGTTCTATGTGTAGTCTAGTATGATCATATATTTATTTTAATTAAATATAATTTTATATCTATTTAATTTTTACTTTTTTGATATTATAATTATTCTAATCAGATCCAAAAATAAAAAATAATTTTTTTAATTTTTTATTTATTCATATGAGATATGAAAGATGCATGCTTAGACTAGTTGTAGAATAGTTTTATAAGTTGTCTGGAATAGTTTTATATTTGATATGGTCAAATTTAAAATTTTACTTTTTAGATTTAATATATGATATTTCAGATCTGAAAGTATACATATTGATGATACATGATATGTATGCAAGACATGTATTAGTTAGATCTTTTTATATGTGATATATGATCTAACTAGTTTTGTAGTAAAAATTTATATTTTTGATTAAGGAGTTCCCCATGGTCATCTAGTCATAAGAATAAAGTAGGATTTAAAAGCCCTCTCCTCCCATTCGATGGGACATTCTTATTACTTGTAGGGGTGCTGCGCATTCATCTTTAATCAAAAATCAAACTTTATTTTTCTACGAAACCCTAGATCTTAAAATCCTAGGATTTTTATTACATGTTTTATTCATAAACCTAAAATAAATTAAGAATTAAGATTATAAAATTAATTATATCTAAAAATTATAAATTTTTAGATCTAAGACATATTCATAAAACTGGGTTCGGGCTTGGGTAACTCAATTAGGTCTAGTGGTTGATCAAACTGAATCAAGAGTTGATTAGGTGAGATCAAAGAAAGCTTAGATTTGACCAGCCTAATAAGGGTCTGGGTCAAGATCGAATCATATTTTGATGTGACTCGATCAAGTCAAGACTTAATTAAAGAAAAAATTTATTTTCCTGATAGGATCGTTCAGATCTGATTGGATCTGAAGAAATATTTTAAATTTTTTTTCTAAAATTCATTAGATCCAAAACTTCTGAGATCTGATCATAGAGATCTGATATTAAAAGTTAAAAATAAAATTAAATCAGATTTAATTTTAAGTACCTAATTTGGTAATCTAATTACCTTACGATGATCCTATTGATTCCTGAGGTTCTGGAAGGAGCCACGCACGCGCCTAGCCTCTACTGGTATATCTACTTAGGCAGGATCTGAATGTCTTCTCCTCATGAATCTCTCCTCCAAAAATCAAATCTAGATCAAATTTGAAAAGCCTTCAAAATGACTTATAAGGGCAGCTTGTTCGTCTCACGAACACCATCGCATAGATGCTGGATCTTGTGCCAAAAATCTTGGACCATCAACTCAGATTTGTGCCTAACTTTTATGGCATGTAGAAGAGAGGGAGAGAAAGGATAGAGATGGTGTGGATATCAAAGGACGAGCTCCTTTGGGTGTGGAAAAAATAAATTACGTTGAGGAAATTTTGTTAGAAGAGTTCTTATACAAGACATAGAACCATAAAGAGTCCCTTTTTGATCAAAAACCTTATTAATTCGACCATTGAAAGTCCTGGATCTGATCTCCACGAAAAACCCCAAATCCCCTCTAGTTTTGACACCAAAAATTTATTTGGAAGGATGTGGCATGAAAGGATAAGGAAGAGTCCATGTGCATCTTGGACTCTTCCCTTAAGAGTTTGATCCAAATCAAACTCTGTCAAAACCTAGTTTAGCACCTCCAAAAATCACAAAATTTTGCACACCAAAAGTATATCTCGAGCCATATAACATATCTAGAAATTAGAGAAAAATAATTTCTAAAGAAATTTCTAAAGGTCTCTGATCATATGACTCTCAATTCTCCCAATTGGGTCAACTATTGAGCCTAGTCCAATTGCACTAGGAAAGAATTTAATTTTTATAATTAATCTGATCTGGACTTATTTCAATTAGATGAAAATAAACTTATTTAAGATACAAGAATGAGTCAAATCAAATTTTACTCAGTTGTGATAAATTAGAAAAATTATAGAAGAAGAAAGTTAGGCTCAATCATGTGCTAGCATGATTACCTTGAACACGATTGGATCTAATCCAAATCAATCGAACTAGGTTAGCTCAATTGATGACATCTAGATCCAAATTCTTATTTCTATGATTCAGTTATGTTCTATTCCATATGGTAATGAGATAAGTCGTGATCTCCATCATCGATATCATCGAAACACCTTTCGATGGACCAAAACTTTTCTGATTCATTCGAAACCCTTTATAGAAACTCTTTCTATCATCTTCACTTTGCCATGGCTATGAGCTTATGGACTCGACTCTCATGATCATCATAGGGCTACTCCTCATCTATCGAGGTAGATAGATCTCTTATTGGTGCAATCCAATTCCTACAATGAATGTACTTAGCCAACATACACCTCAGGGTTTCGAATGGCTAGGAGATCGAGTTATGGTATAGTCAAACTACAATACCCTCAAGGTGAATTATCGATGCACCTCATATCAAAGAACCAGACACACTACTGCAACATCGAGCCAGTCATCAACGAGAAGGTAGACTTCCTTATGAATGCTCAAGGTGGTCATACTCAGTGCCCTCATTCTTTACCGAGTACCTGTACTCTCGCTCTGGTGTCTCCTCACTATAGACTCAAGACTCATCTACTTAAAGAAAGTGATCGTACACCAACCTTCGGGATCAATCACCATCCTCGTGATGATCCTACGGTCGAGAATAGTTGATGAGTTAATTATGAAATTTCATGTCTTAAATTTGTAACTCTTTTAAAAATATGAATTGTTATTACCATTAACTCGAAAGATGTACCACATATGCTTTATATAGACACTATGATAGAAAGTAATTTTTTTATTAACATATAATCAAAATTATAAAATTATTCTTAGAAGTGCATTACAAGTATTAGCCAATCTGGCTTCTAGGGTACACATCTAACAAACTCCCACTTAACCTAAAGTCAATTGGCTACAAATCTAAGTTCCATCTTCTTAAGGTGGGCTTTGATCTTCTGTTGGCTTAAAGGCTTTGTCAGTGGTTCTGCCACATTATCCACGGAGTTGACTCTCTTGACCTCGATGTAACCATTCTCGAGAAAATCGCAGATGAGGTAGAATCACCTCCCGATGTGCTTGGATTTCTGGTGAGACCTTGGCTCCTTAGCTAGCACTATGGCACCATTATTATCACAGTACAGAGGGACGGCATCTGATGGCATCACTCTGAGTTCTATGATGAACTTCTTATACCAGAATAACTTTTTTGCAACTTTCGATGCAGCAATATATTCTGCTTTCATGGTAAAATCTGCTATCATAGTCTGCTTAGAACTCTTCCAGCTGACAGCACCACCATTACACATAAATAGACTATCAGATGTTGACTTTCGATCATCTATATCAGACATAAAATCTGAGTCTGTATAATCCTGGACCTGGAGTTCTTCATTATCAAAAACCAAGAACATATTCTTAGTCCTGCTCAAGTACTTAAGGATATATTTCACAGAAGTCCAGTGCTCTTCACCTAGATTCGACTAATATCTGCTTGTGACACTCATAGCATGGGATCTTACTCATGCATTCAATCTTAGATTTATTGGGACACATCTTCTTGAAGAGATAAATGCCATGTCTGAATGGCACTAATCTTCTCTTGGAGTTTTCCATGCTAAACCTCTTTAGTACCTCCTCTATGTATATCTTCTATGAGAGATCCAGCATCCTATTCGGTCTATCCCTATAGATCTTAATTTTTAGAATAAAGGATACTTCTCCTAGGTCTTTCATAGGAACTCTTTTGATAACCACATTTTTGTTAGATATGTGTGCACTTGAAGCCGGATTGGATGAAACTTGTAATACACTTCTAAGGGTAAAATTATAATTTTGATCATAAATAATAAAATAGTTTATTTTATATCATAATGTATATTTAAAAGTGTCTGTGATACATTCCTTGAGTTAATGGTAATGATAGTTCATATATTCAAGAGTTGAAAATTTAAGACAAGAATTTTCATTATTAACTCATAAAATGCTCTCGACCGTAGGATCATCATGAGGATGGTGATTGATCCAAAAGATTGGTGTACGATCGCTTTTTTAGGATAGAAGTCTACAGTGTAGAGACATTGAAGTGAGTGTATAGGTACACATTAGAAAATGAGGGTACTGAGCGTGACCACCTCGAGCAGTCATGAGGAAGTCTACCTTCTCATCGATGATTGGCTCAAAGCTACAGTGGTGTGTATGGTTCTTTAACCTCTGGTACATCGATAGTTCACCTTAAGGGTATAGTAGTTTGACTACACTATAACTTGGTCTCATAGACATTCGAAATCTTGAGGTATATGTTGGCTATAGCATGTTCATTATAGGAATTGGATTGCACAAATAAGGAATCTATCTACCTCGATAGAAGAGAAGCAGCCCTATGATGATCATGAGAATCAAGTCCATAAGTCCATGGCCATGGCAGAGTGAAATAATAGAAAGAGTTTCTATTAGGGTTTTCATATTGGACTTGAATCGAATGATTAATTCATATGATGGATATTAGGATTTGACGAGGTCACCATAACCCTAATCTGGTCGGGGCTCAAGATAGAGGAACTTAATCACATAGAAAACTACACCGACAGGTTCACTTTCAGTTCTGATGGGTTGCCACCATATGCTACTAGGTGTCACTAGTGGATTTTAGGAGCAATTAGAAAGATTTGAATGATCGATCATCCTAGTTGTCTGAATCAAAAAAGTTCTGATCTATCAGAAGGTGTTTTGTTGATGTCGATGATAGAGATCACGACATATCCCATTATCATATGAAACTGAACCTAACTGGGTCACATAAATAAGAGTTTGGATCTGAATATCATCAATTAGATTAATCCAGTTCAATTGATTTGAATAAGATTCAATTAGATTCAAGAAAATCATACTAGCACACGATTGAGCCTAATGTTCTCCTTTAACAATCATTAAAACTTATCTTGACTAAGCCAAATGTGTTTGGGCTCACTTAAGAATTTTTACTTGGTCTAACTGGAGCTTGTTTAGGTTAGAAAAGATTTGTCTTAATTTATAAAATAAATTTGAGACAACACCTACCATTTTTCATCATCTGCTAAATCTTGTCTTTGGACTTTGGTCAAATGTTGACCTTTGACACTTAGACATTTGCCCATGTGTCAAGCACCCATAGGAGAGAACCTTGGGCCTTGTCCGCCATGCTAAAAAGTAGATAGGCAAGGGGTGCATGCCTAGGGAGGCGTGTGCCCCCATAAGGATAGAAGATGGAGTCCCATACAGATAGGACTTCAGTTGCTTCAGGGAATCAAACTAGGTGGCGCCAAGAAGACTTGTTTGACCCAGTCTTGGCACCACCTAAGGAGAGTTTTGAGGGACTCTAATCTGATTGGATTAGATGATGTCATCCTACCAATCAGATTTAGACCTGATTGCATAAAGGGTCGTGATTGGCTAGGATAGCAGGAGGCTAAGGGATGGTGAGAAGATCCTACGTGTCGAAAATGGAGCAAGGGTTGCTGTTGTGGCCGTAGGAACCTACCCTCTTTGACTACCATTTGGCTTAGATTTAGTACTTAGGGATTGTTATTATGTGCTTACCGCAAGCAGGAATTTGATCTCTATTTCATGTTTAGCACAAGAAGGCTATGTAATTAGTTTTTTTAAGTACCATTGTAATTTTCTTTATGAATGAAATAAAATTGCAAGTGGTTTACTCATTAACGGTCTCTACCAGTTACATATTGATATATCTATCTTTAATATCAAGCAAAATGTGAATGCCATAAGATCAAAATCACGTAGGGATAGTCCAAATGATAGTTATCTATGGCACCTAAGGCTAGGTCATATAGCAGAAGATAGGGTTAACAAATTGGAGAAAATTGGACTATTGAGTCCGTTGACTTCCGAGTCATATCCAATTTGTGAATTATGTCTTCATGACAAAATGACTAAGCTCCCTTTTGTAGAACATAGGGAAAGGGCGTGGATCAACTTGCCCTAGTACATACTGATGTGTACGGCCCATTTGATATGCCAGCTAGAGGCAACTTTGACTACTTCACAATCTTTACCGATGATTTATCTTGGTATGGGTACGTGTATCTTATAAGACACAAGTTTGAAGCCTTTAAAAAGTTCAAGAAATTCAGACAAAGTTAAAAAGCAAACTGAAAAACCCATTAAGGTTCTTCGATCAGATCGAGGAGGTGAATACCTTAGTTAAGAATTTCTGAACTATCTCAAGAAAAATGGCATAGTTCCTCAATGGACTCCACCTAGAATACCTCAACGCAATGGAATTTTAGAATGGAGGAACCAGGCTCTATTAGATATGGTCCGATCTATGATGAGCTTCACAAACCTTCCTGATTTTTTTTGAAGACATAGTCTGTTAACTGCTATATATTAATTTATTGAATAGGGTTTCCTCTAAAATCATTCCTACCACATCATATGAGATATGGCATGGTAAGAAACCATGTCTGAGTCATCTCAAAATTTGGGGTTGTTCGGCTCATGTCAAAAGACAACAAGCGGACAAGTTAGACTATAGATCCTTTAGTGCTCGATTTATAGGATATCCTAAAGAGTCATTAGGATATTATTTCTATATTTCAGAAGACCACAATGTGATTGTGAGTCGGCATGCCATTTTTTTGAAAAATAGTTTATTCAAGATGGTGGCATTGGAAAGCAGATCAAGCTCGAGGAGAAAGTCTCACAAGAGCAACGAGCTAAGGACCCTATGGAACCAAATTAGGTTGAGCCAATACAATCACTACCTCCTCCACCTCATAGATCGAAAAGAATTTTCCATCCCCCAGAGAGGTACTTAAGGTACTATTTCAGAGGAAGTAGAGGAAATGTTTCTCGTAGGTAATGGGGTTCATGGTGATGATCCCAAAACCTATAATAAGACGATATCGGATATCGACTCTAAGAAATGGTTAGAGGCAATGAAGTTAGAAATTAACTCGATGCACTCAAACTAAGTCTGGACCTTAGTAGATCCACCTGAAGGTATAGTACCTATTGGGTGTAAATGGATCTACAAGAGAAAGATTGGTGTAGATGAAAATGTGGAGACATTCAAAGCTAGATTAGTGGCAAAAGGGTATAGTCAGCATGAAGACATTGACTATCAAGATACCTTTTCGCCAGTAGCTATGCTAAAATCCATTCGCACATTGCTTGCTATTGCAGCCTATTTCAATTATGAAATATAGCAAATGGATGTGAAAATGACATTCTTAAATGGATACCTTGAGGAAGATATCTATATAGAAAAGCTGCTAGGTTTCACATCTGGTGATGCTGATCACAAAGTATGCAAGCTGCAAAGGTCCATATATGGACTTAATCAAGCATCTTGGAGCTGAAATATTCATTTTAATGATGTGATCAAATTATTTGGTTTCATCAAGAATGAGGAGGAACCAAAGGATCAATGGGAGCGCTATTATCTTCCTCATACTGTACGTGGATGATATCCCCCTTTTTGGGAATGATATTCCCATGTTGACCACAGTTAAAATGTGGTTATCTAAAGAATTCTCCATAAAAGACCAAGGAGAAAAATCCTTCATTCTAGGAATTAAGGTCTATAGAAATAGACTGAATAGGATGCTAGATCTTTCACAGAAGATATACGTAGAGGAAGTGTTAAAAAGGTTTAGCATGGAAAACTCCAAGAGGAGGTTGGTACCCTTCAGATATGGCATTCATCTCAACAAGAAAATATGTCCCAACACATCTAGGAAGATTGAACGCATGAGCAAGATCCCATATGCTTCAGCAATAGGGAGCCTCATATATGCCATGTTATGTACATAACCTGATATAGCCCATGCTGTGAGTGTCCCGAGCAGATATCAGTCGAAACCAGGTGAAGAACACTGGACTTCAACTTCTTTCCAAAAAACTTTTTCTTGGAAATAGTCCGCTCCACAGCAAGTACTGAGCCTTTAGAACTTTTCATAGAAAGCTCAGCAGTAACCAGCATATTCATAAGTTATGCCAGAGTATTCTGTAGTCTATGCATATGGTAGTTCATGATGAACTGCCCATACGCATCAGTCAAGGATTGCAGAATTACATCAATCTGCGAAATCATTATCCAACTTAACATCAAGCTTCTCAAGATCTTCTAAGTCCTTGATCATCATTAGACAATGATCTTGGATCGACTGCCCATCACGTATTTGAGCCTTAAAATGTCTTCTAGTGTCTTGATATTTGGTTGCGCGACTTTGTTCACCAAACAACTGTTGCAGGTGAGCCAACATTTGGTGGCTAGTCTTAATGTCTTCATGTTGGCGCTGAAGCTTATCAGACATCGAGCCCAACATATAATACCTAGCTTTGTTATCATCATCCATCCACTTCTCTTGAGATGCTCTCTGAACAGCTAATGAACGGGCTGATAAAGTGAGAGAGTCCTATTCCAACACATGAGTCAACTTCTCAAAATCCAAAATAATTTTGAAGTTTCGGAGCCAATTCTTAAAGTTGGGTCTAATCAGTCTATGGGTGTCCCGGATACGAGCTAGTGGGTTGGATGCAGATATTTTTCTATAGAGAGTTAAAGTTTCTAGTTAGATTTTATAATTATACTTAATCAATTTATTTAAAAATTTTATTTTTTTAAAATAAATTAGGCTTCCACTATTTTCCCAGATCCCTACACTTCCTGGGTAGAGATGCGAAATCTTCACAATCAATTGATTTCTAGTGGATGATGCAGTCCCACCGACTGGCTCACCACCTCACCTAATAGTTATTGGTGATGGATCAATCGATGAGTGGACAACTCTTATCCAATGATTCTCTAATCATGGTACACCTAATCATGATCTTTAATACATAAATCTCATCGTATCCAAAATATTGATCCACTCCTTAGTTATGTTAGACCCACCATTTGCACGAATTTGATTCCTGATTGGGCCCCTCATCGTATGTGAAATATTGAGCCTAACCTATCCTCCAATCCGATAGCATCCAATTCCTAATAGACATGGTTGCATCTTTCCGATGCAACTGAACCACTGTAACCAATTGAGAACAATCAACCCTGGGAAGGGCCCGCACATCTACAGTGGTGGAAGACCAATTGACTTAATCATTTCTTAGGAAGATTCAATTTAGGTCTCTTAGACTAACTCAGTCATAACGATTTTGACAAGCCTAGTGGTATAGGTTAGCTCAAATTGTTAGCCACCTCAAACCAGAACTGGGTTGACACAAATGGCCAGGTAAGTGAGACCGGTGGAAGGGATATCCCATTAACTTGATAAGAATGCATTTAGATTGAGTAGCTCCCAATTAAAAACTAATCGATCGTATCTGCCAAACTTACCTTAGATACCAAATTTCTTATTTGACACTCACAAGTACTAAAATCTGATACCAAACTAATCGATCGTATATGCCATTTAGTTCTTCTCAAGTACTTAAGGATACATTTCATAGAAGTCCAGTGTTCTTCACCTGGATTTGATTGTTCTCTACTGGATATAGTGGTTTAGTTGCACCAAAAAGACACAATTATATCTATTAGGAATTGGATGCTATGGGTTGGAGGATGGATTGGTCTCAATATTTTGGATATGATGAGGGATCCAATCAGGAATCCAATCTGTGCAAATGGTAGGTCTGACATAACTAAGGAGTAGATCAATATTCCAGACATGGTGAGATTCATGAATTAGAGATCAGGTTAGGATGCACCATGATTAGAGAATCACTGGACAAGAGTTATCCACTCATCGATTGATCCATCGTCAATAACTATTAGGTGAGGTGGTGAGTCAGTTGGTGGGACCGCACCATCCACTAGAAATCAATAATCATGAAAATTTTTTCATCTCTGCCAAGGGAGTGTAGGGATCCAAAAAAATAGTGGGTGTCTAATTTATTTAAAAATAAAATTTCTAAATAAATTGATTAAGTCTGATTACAAAATCTAGGTAGATACTTTGACGCTCTACAGGAAAATGTTTGTGTCCAATCCACTAGCCCATATCCTGGACAACCATAGACTGATCGGACCCAACTATAAGGATTGGCTCTGAAACTTCAAAATTATTTTGGGTTCCAAGAAGTTGACTCATGTGTTGGAATAGGATCCTTCCACCTTACCAGCCCATCCATCTGCTGATCCAAGAGCGTCTCTCGAGAAGTGGATGGATGAAGATAATCAAGCTAGGTATTACATGTTGGGCTCGATGTCTGATGAGCTCTAGAGCAAACATGAAGACATTAAGACTAGCTACCAAATGTTGGCTCACCTGCAAAAGTTGTTTGGTGAACAAAGTCGCGTAGCCAAATATAAAGTCACTAAAAGACTGTTTAAGGCTCAACTACGTGATGGACAGGCGGTCCAAGATCATTGTCTGATAATAATCAAGAACTTAGAAGAGCTTGAGAAGCTCAATTTCAAGTTAGATCAGGATCTGCATACTGACATAATTCTACAGCCCTTAATTGATGCATATGGGTTCATCATGAACTACCATATGCATAAACTTTAGAATACCTTGGCTGAGCTCATGAATATGCTAGTTACTACTGAGCTTCTATGAAAGGTTCTAAAGACTCAGTACTTGCTGTGGAGCGGACTTCTTTCGAGTGAAAGTCTTTTGGGAAGAAAAAAAGTTCATGAAAAAGCAGAAGGTGGATGGTGGGAAGAAGAAGAAGGTCACTGACAAAGAAAAATATTTCCATTACAACACTGATGTCCATTGGAAGTGGAACTGCCCTCTTTACTTAGCCTGCCTGAAGAACAAGAAGGTCCTTCTTAAGGTATGGTCGTTATAGAATCTAATATTACGGTTTCTTCTACATCCAATTGGGTGCTTGACTCTGGTCCTAGTGCTCACTTGTGCACTTCTATGTAGGGTCTTGATGATAGTAGGAGGCTGAGGGATGGTGAGATGATCCTACGCATTGGAAACGGAGCAAGAGTTGCTGCTGTGGCCGTGGGAACCTACCCTCTACGATTATCATGAGGATTAGACTTAGTACTTAGGAACTATTTTTATATGCCTGCAGCAAGTAGGAATTTGATTTATGTTTCATGTTTAGCAAAGGAAGGCTATGTAATTAGTTTTCTTAAGGACCATTGTAATATTCTTTATGAAAGAAATAAAATTGCAAATGGTATTCCTATAAATAGTCTCTATCAATTACATATTGATGTTTCTATTTTTAATGTCGAGTAAAACATGAATTCCATAGGATCAAAGCGATCTAGGAATAGTCTAAATGATAGGTATCTTTGGCACCTTAGGTTAGGTCATATAGCTAAAGATAGGGTTAACAAATTGGAAAAATTTAGGCTATTGAGTCCATTGACTTTTGAGTCATATCCAATTTGTGAATCATACCTTCATTAGCAAAATGACCAAGCTTCCTTTTGTAGGACATGTGGAAAGGGTCATAGACCTGCATGCCCTAGTACATACTGATGTATGCAGTCCATTTGATGTGACGGCTAGGGATAATTACATCTACTTCATCATCTTTACTGATGATTTGTCTCGGTACAGATATGTGTATTTGATGCGACACAAGTCTAATGCTTTTGAAAAGTTCAAGGAATTCAGACTCAAAGTAGAAAAATAAAAAGAAAAATAAATTAAGGTTCTTCGATCAGATCGAGGAGGCGAATTCCTTAGTCAGGAATTCCTATACTATCTTAAGGATAATGGCATAGTCTCTCAATGGACTCCACCTAGAACACCTCAACTCAACGGGATTTTGGAACAGAGAAACCAGACCCTATTAGATAAGGTTCGATCCATGATGAGCTTTACAAACCTTCCTGAGTTTCTTTGGCTATCTGTTGACCACTATATATCTATTGAATAGGGTCCATCTAAAACCTTTCCTACCACATCATATGAGATATGGCATGGTAAGAATCTAGCATCCTATTCAGTCTATTTTTATAGACCTTAATTCCTAGAATAAAGGATGCTTCTCCTAGGTCTTTCATAGAGAATTCTTTAGATAACCACATTTTTACTGTGGTCAACATAGGAATATCATTCCCGATAAGGAGGATGTCATCCATGTATAATACGAGGAAGACAACAGCGCTCCCACTGATCATTTTGAAGACACATGGCTCCTCCTCATTTTTGATGAAACCAACCATTTTGATCACATCATTAAAATGAGTGTTCTAGCTCCGAGATGCTTGCTTAAGTCCATATATGGACCTTTGTAGCTTGCATACCTTGTGATCATCATCACTGGATGTGAAACCTAGTGGCTGTTCCATATAGATATCTTCCTCAAGATATCCATTTAAGAATGCCGTTTCCACGTCCATTTGCTATATTTCATAATTGAAATAGGCTGCAACAGCAAGCAATGTGCGAATGGATTTTAGCATAGCTACTGGCGAAAAGGTATCCCGATAGTCAATGCCTTCACGTTGACTATAACCTTTTGCCACTAATCTAGCCTTGAATGTCTCCACATTCCCATCTGCACCAATCTTTCTCTTATAGATTCATTTACACCCAATAGGTACTATACCTTCTGGTGGATCTACCAAGGTCCAGACTTGGTTTGAGTGCATCAAGTCAATTTCTGACTTCATTGCCTCAAACCATTTCTCGGAGTTGATATCTGATATTGCCTCGTTATAGGTTTTGGGATCATCATCATGAACCCCATTACCTATGAGGAATATTTCCTCTACATCCTCTGAAATAGTACCTAAGTACCTTTCAGGGGGATGGAAAACCCTTTCCGATCTACGAGGTGCAAGAGGTAGTGTATGGATTGGCTGAACCTGATTTGGTTCCATTTGGTCCTTAGCTCGTTGCTCTTGTGAGACTTTCTCATCGAGCTTCATCTTCTTTCCAATGCCGCTATCTTAAATAAACTATTTTTCAAGAAAGATGGTATGTCAACTCACAATCACATTGTGATCTTCTGGAATATAGAAATAATATCCTAATGACTCTTTAGGATATCCTATGAATCGAGCTCTGAAGGACCTAAAGTCTAACTTGTTCGCTTGTTGTCTTATGACATGAGCCGGACAACCCCAAATTCTGAGATGACTCAGACTTGGTTTTTTACCATGCCATATCTCATACGGTGTGGTAGGAATGGTTTTAGAAGGAACCCTATTCGGTAGGTAAATTGCAGTTAACAAACAGTATCCCAAAAAAAATCAGGAAGATCTGTGAAGCTCATCATGGATCGGACTACATCTAATGGGGTCCTGTTCCTCCGTTCTGAAACCCGTTGAGTTGAGGTGTTCCTAGTGGAGTCCATTGAGAGACTTTGCCATTTTTCTTGAGATAGTCCAAGAATTTTCCGACTAAGGTATTCACCTCCTCGATCTGATCGAAGAACCTTAATGGGTTTTCTAACTTATTTTTCTACTTCATGTCAGAATTTTTTGAACTTTTCAAATGCTTCAGACTTGTGTCTCATAAGATACATATACCAATACCTTGATAAATCGTCGATAAAGGTTATGAAGTTGACAAAATTGCCTCTAGTCGGCACATCAAATGGGCCGCACACATCTGTATGTACTAGGGCAAGAAGATCCGTGGCCCTTTCCCCATGTCCTACAAAAGGGAGCTTGGTCATTTTGCCATGAAGACAGGATTCACAAATTGGATAAGACTCGAAAGTCAATGGACTTAGTAGTCCAATTTTCTCCAATTTGTTAATCCTATCTTCTACTATATGACCTAATCATTAGGACTATCCCTCGGTCGTTTTGATTTTATGGCATTCACATTTTGCTCGAAGTTAAAAACAGATACATCAACATGTAACTGATAAAGACCGTTAATATGGAAACCATTTGCAATTTTATTTCTTTCATAAAGAATGTTACAATGGTCCTTAAGAAAACTAATTACATAGCCTTCTAATGCAAGGCAAGAAATAGAAATTAAATTTCTGCTTGCTGTAGGCACATAATAACAGTCTTTTAATACTAAGTCTAAGCCAGATGGTAGTCGAAGAGGGTATGTTTTCACAGCCATGGTAGCAACCCTTGCTCAATTTTCGATGCATAGGATCATCTCACCATCCCTCAGCCTTCTGCTATCCTCAAGACCCTCCTGCATAGAAGTGCACAAGTGAGCACTAGAACCAGAGTCCAGCATCCAACTAGATGCAGAAGAAACCATAAGGTTAGACTCAATAACGAGCATACCTCCAGAAGGATCTGCCTCCTTCTTCTTTAGTGTGGCCAGGTAAGTAGGGCAGTTTCGCTTCCAGTGGCCATCATTGTTGCAATGGAAATACTTTCCTTTGTCAGTGGCCTTCTTCTTCGGCTATGCCTTTGTCTTCTTTCCTCCTTCCACCTTCTGCTTTTTCACAGACTTCTTCTTCTTTCCAAAAGACTTTCTCCTGAAAGAAGTCCATTCCATAGCGAGTACTGAGCCTTTAGAACCTTTCATGGAAAGCTCAGTAGTAACCAGCATGTTCATAAGTTCGGCCAAAGAGTTCTAAAGTTTATGCATATGGTAGTTAATGATTAATAGCCCATACGCATCAGTTAAGGATTGCAGAATTATGTTATTCTGCAGATCCAAGTCCAACCTCACTCCGAGCTTCTTAAGCTCTTCCAAGTCCTTAATCCAGACAATGATCTTGGATTGACCGCCCATCACGCATCTTAGCCTTGAACAGTCATTTAGTGACTTGATACTTGGCAACGCGACTCTGTTCACCAAATATCTCGTGTAGGTGAGCCAACATTTGGCGAGCAGTTCTGATATCTTTATGTTGGCGCTGAAGCTCATCAGACATCGAGCCCAACATGTAGTATCTGGCCTTATTATCTTCATCAGTCCACTTATCCAGAGACACTCTCTGTTCAGCGGATGGACAAGCTGCTAAGGTGGGATGGTCCTGGTCCAATACATGAGTTAACTTCTCGGAACCCAAAATAATTTTGAAGTTTCGGAGCCAATCCTTGTAATTTGGTCCGATCAGTCTATGGGCGTCCAGGATTCATGCTAGCGGGTTGGATGCAAACATCTTTTTGTAGAGAGTCAAAGTTTCTAGTGAAGAAAAATCCTGATTTCTCGGACCAGGTTCGTTCAGATCTGATCAGATCAAGAGATATATTTCAAAATTTTTTCTCTTTGATCTAGATTAGATCTGGGATGTTTTAGATCTGATTCTTATATTTTAATAATTAAAATAAAATTAGATAAATTAAATCAAATTTAATTTACCTTGAAGTGGGTAATCCTATTACCCATTAATGATCCTGTAAGTAATGGAAGGTTCTGGATCTAGCCACGCAAGTGCCTGGCCTCTACCAGTATCCACTCAGGTTGGATTTGGAGATCCTCTTCTTCTCTATCACGTCTCCAAAAATCAAATCTGGATCTGATCTGGAGGATCTTCAAAACACCTTTCGAAGATCAGCAGTCGTCCTTTGCAGCAGCGCAGCCTTCTAGCTTTCAGTTCGCCTTTCTCTCATTTGGATCGCACCAACCAAGGTCCAAAACTCCTTTTGAACATGGAGAGGAGAGGGAGAAGGTGGGTTTGGCATGGAGGAAGAGAGGAGAAGCAGTCTTGGGGTGTGGAGAATTGTTATTTCCAATCTTTTCTTTTTTTTTTCAGTTGGGCACAAGGTCTTAAAATAATGAATAAAAATGTTACTAATCATGTATTTCAAGATTAAATATAAGATTTTTCAAATGCTCATATTGAAGAAATTATCTTTGAAAAAAATTCTCTCAAGATGTCAAGCCAAAGTAATTAAAAGAAGAAGTTTTCATAAATTTAGAAGGCTAATTATGAAAAAAATTAATTTGGAAGGTTTCAAAAGTTTAATTGATAAAGATGCTTGGAGAATGTTAAAGCTATCATTTCATCGAATTAGAGATCAAGACAATATTTTTCAAAAGCCTCAAGAGCATTAGAGAAGAGTTTAAAGTTATTGGAGGTAATTTGAAAAGATTTAGAAGTCAACAAATGAAAAAAAATATATTTGGACAAAATGGGTCGACCCCTAGGTGGACCTTTTTTAAAAGGGATAGCTTGGCATGCTAACAGCATGTTGTTTTTGTATGGCCTCACAAAAGGGTCAACCTCTGTTGTATAGAAACGAAAAATAGAAAGCTAAATTTTCTGAGCAAAGATATCGATCTTAGATCAGAAAGTATCAACACCTACAGAAAAGATGTCGACCCCTCCAGAAAAGATGTTAACTCCAATGTCAGAACAGGCATAATTGCTAGTTTTTTATAGCTTTTCAAACGACCATTTCTCCACTCCAATGGCTAGTTCAAGTTTTCTAACGACTAAAATTGATCCTCTAGCCATCACCAAGAGTATTAAAAGCTAGAGTAATATTTGAAAAGTAAGATAAAGTGGATTGAATATAGAAATTATTTAAATTATGAGGTTCATTAAATATCTAAAGAAAAAGAGAGAACAGAGAAAACTTTGTGCCTCAAATTCAGAGAGCTTCCAAGTATTATCATCCTCAATCATTCAAGCTTCCTCTCAGCCTAAAAAGGAGAGAATACAAAGCTTCAAGAGTGATCTTTCAGCCTCTCCATCAAACTTCAAATTTTTTTTTATTTTATGTTGAATTTATTTATCTTATATTTTTATTTCTTTATAAGTTTCTTTGAAAAAAAAGAAATTTGGGATTTAGGCCAGTTTAAGCCTATAATTGGATATTGTATAAGTTTTGATTAATGAGCCCGAAAAATCAATTTGGTAGATAGTGAACCAAAAAAACTATCGATATAGGATTATGGTTGGTGAGCTTGACAAAATCAACTGGATTTGTTTATGATCCTAGGTCAAAACAAACACACTTTAATCTAGGGATTATAATAAAATTTCTAAGGGGATAGCTTGGGGAGTGGATGTAGGAGCGGATTGCTCTGAACCACTATAAATTTTATGTATTTGTAATGTAAATTCTTTGCATGCATTAATTAGTTATAACTCATGCTTAATTTTGATTCTCTTGTTTAGCAACATATATTCTTTAATTCTGCTGCTACAAATTATTTTCACCAAATAATCTCTTAGGTTGATTCAATTAGAAGTACATAATTGACTTAGAATAATATAACCAAAATTTTATAAGAACTCAATTCACCCCCCCTCTTGGGATACTACCTCTGGGCAACACGACTCGAGTGTGAATCGAGCCGACTCGATTCTTGAGCGATCTAGCTCGGATATGATCTTTGCTAGCCTGAGGATCTGGCACACCTACTCGACTTTCTAGCATGCTTGAGTGAATTGATCCGGATATGATCTGAGCCGACTCGAGATTCAGAGCTAAATATTTTAATTTTAAATTAATACAAAAAAATTATAAAATTAAAATTATTTCAAAATTCATAGATGGTTGGGGATAAATTCTGCTCCCGTCGAAGTCTAGTCTGATACTTAGCCTAAAGTAATTGGTAATCATAGAAGAGCTTCCATTGAAAATTCTTCCTCTTGGGACTTCTCTAGCAATCAAACTCCTTTCCGGACCCCTCCAGCGGTCAAATTCCTTTCGAACTCCTCCAGCAGTCGAACTCCTTTCGGACTCCTCTAGCAGCCAAAGTCCTTCCGAACTCCTCCAGCAGTTGAACCCCTTTCGGACTTCTTCAATAGCCGAACTCCTTCCAGACTCCACTAACGGCCAAACCCCTTTTGGACTTCTCTAGCGGCCAAACTCCCCACAGTCAATTAGAAAGGTCTCCGTACGAGTTTGGTCCAAACATGGCATGAACTAACCCACACCCGATCTACCTTAGATGAGCCCAAACTTCTCTAGAATTGATATAGCTCAAAAGTCATCACCAATCGATTCCTACCCCTCTGAACTTTGACTATCAAATCTCAAACAAACTGGCACCTCATGACAACAAAAATTATCCTCCAAAACAAACTCCACGTGACCTCGAGCGGCCAACTACCCGACAATTATAGCTATCACTATCAGTTTTGTTGACGCAGAATCTGATCGTCACTGGAATCCGTTGGAGTGGAGGCCGATGAGGTCGCCGTCGGGAACCTGCAAAACAAAGTCCCGTTCGGAGCCGATAGAGGGGTGGCTTTGGTAGGACCCTCCGACGATCAAGTCAGCTCTGGCCAATAGGAATGGAGTACTTGAAAATGAGTTCCGAAGCTTGGAGAAGAAGATGAGAGCTTAGAGATCAGAGATTTGAGAGATTAGCATATCTGGAGGGTCCTTTATAGGCGGTGCTTAATTGATGGTGATGGCCATACCGTCTGGTAGCGAGCTGTTGGGGCCGAGATTCTCCGAACTTCAGAAGCGGCTTCACGATGCTGAAGCCTGGCATAATGAGTATAAGCCTAACTTGATCGAAGAAGGTGACCAAGCTCAAGCATGAGCTCCGAGCAGCTAATAGAGAGGTGAGCCATCTCCAGTAACAATTGGCTGATGGTCGGCGGGCTATCTCTAGTGGACAATCGGAGCAGATTGCCTTCTTGAAGAAGACCATCGGCAAGCATTCCGAGGCTGTCGGGGCGGAGAAAGCCGGAGTTCAGCGGTTGAAGCTCCAATTGATCTGTAAGCATCAAGTCGTGCAGGACGCAGAGGCCGAGGCCGAGGTCCTAAGGAGGCAGTGGTGGGAGCTTGAGGGCCAGTTCGGGAATATCAATAGGGTGTACATAGATAATTTATATAAAAAGAAAGAACTTGAGGAGAAAATCGTTAGGTTGAAGCAGGCCTTGGTAATGGCCGACGTCGATGACTCGAAGCCTGAGGAGTCCAGTCCATCTTAAGGCTTCACCACCTTTTATATTTTTTTTTTTTGTAGTCGGCCTTGCTAATCCCTGGAGCGTTGGCTTTCTTGTAATATGTAGTCAATTTGGCCGACCTTCATCCTACTTGTAATAAATTTAAACTTGTAATAATACCTTATCTGTCGTTGCCTTATGTGAATGCAATGCTTGCCTTCAATCATTCAATCTTTTTTTTGTAATTGGTCTTGCCGATCCCTCGTCTATCGTTGCCTCATGTGGATGAGATGCTTGCCTTCAATCCTTCTATCTTCCTCTTCTTCTTTTTTTGTCATCAGGGCCTCTCCCCTCATCTCATCTAAAATGAACGAGGTCTTTGACTTTGCTCACATTATAATGAGGTTCTCCTCCTATTCCTAACAGGCCATAGGGGCACATTAGGGCCATTGTCGGGGCATCTTCCCTCTTTTCATCTAAAATAAATGAGGTCTTCGACTTTGATCATGTTAGGATGAGGTTCTCCTCATGTTCCTAATGTGTTGTAGGGGCATATTAGGGCTGTTATCTGGGCCTCTCCCCTCATCTTGTCTAAAATGAATGAGGCCTTCGATTTTTCTCATGTTAGGATAAGTTTCTCCTCCTATTCCTAATAGGCTGTAGGGGCACATTAGGACCATTGTCAGGGCCTCTTCCTTCATCTTATGTAAAATGAACGAAGTCTTCAACTTTGCTCATGTTAGGATGAGGTTCTCCTCCTGTTCTTAACAGATTGTAGAGGCACATTAGGACCGTTGTCAGGGCCTCTCCCTTCATCTCGTCTAAAATGAACGAAGCCTTCGACTTTGCTAACATTAGGATGAGGTTCTCCTCCTATTCCTAATGGGCTGTAGGGGCACATTAGGGCCATTGTCAGAACCTCTCCCCTCATCTTGTTTAAAATTAATGAGGCCTTTGACTTTGCTCTCATTAGGATGAGGTTCTCCTCCTATTCCTAACGGGCTGTAGGGGCACATTAGGACCATTGTTAGGGCCTCTCCTCTTATCTCATCTAAAATGAATGAGACCTTCGACTTTGCTCATGTTAGAATGAGGTTCTTCCTCCTATTCCTAACAGGCTGTAGGGATATAATAGGGCCGTTGTCAGGGCCTCTCCCCTCATCTCATCTAAAATGAATGAGGCCTTCGACTTTGCTCACGTTAGGATGAGGTTCTCCTCCTATTCCTAACGGACTGTAGGGATACATTAGGATCATTTTCAGGGCCTCTCCCCTCATCTCGTCTAAAATGAATGAGGCCTTCAACTTTGCTCATGTTAGGACGAGAACTCGTCCTATTCCTAACGGACTGTAGGAGCACATTAGGATCGTTGTCAGGGCCTCTCCCCTCATCTCCTCTAAAATGAATGAGGCCTTTGACTTTACTCATGTTAGGATGAGGTTCTCCTCCTGTTCCTAACGTGGTTGTATTTATTATGAGATTAAGTTCAGGGGGTAGTCCCCCTTTATTATCGGTATACAACAAAGATTAGGATGTTGAAGTAGAGGGATTTCATTGTAATCAAATCATCAATAATACGTTCATAGATTTTCCAAATTCCATGGTCGAGGTAGGTCTGCCCCCCCGAGTTTCTTCAAGTAGTACGTCTTGGGTCGGACGACTTCCATGACCTCGTAGGGTCCTTTCTAATTTGGCGCAAGCTTCCCCTGGCTCTGAGGTTGAGAGATGGTGGCTCGCCGAAGCACTAAGTCCCCTACTATAAACATTTTACCTCTGACTCTAGAGTTATAGTATCAGGCCACCCTTCGTCTGTAGGCCGCCATCCAAACTTGGGCATCCTCTCTTTATTCTTCTGGTAGGTCGAGATTGGCTTTGAGGTCCTGCGGGTTATGCTGCTCGTTGAAAGCCACTATCCGCATCGATGGAAGCTTAAGTTCGATCGGGATGACTGCCTCTATTCCAAAAGCTAAGATGAATGATGTTTCTCTAGTTGGTAGTCTTTGGATAGTGCGGTATGCTCATAGAACATGATAAAGTTCGTCTACCTAGGCCTCTCCTGCTCTTTTGAGTCTTATCTTGATGCCTTGCAATAGGGTCCGGTTGGTCACTTCAGCTTTCCCATTTTTTCTATGGGTGAGCTACCGACGTAAAGTGGTGAAAGATATTTTAGACCTTCGTCGAACTCAGCGAACCTTGCCCCGATGAATTATCGGCTACTATCTGTTATGATAGTTTAGGGTAGTCCAAATCTGCAGACGATCGACTTTCAGATGAAGTCTTGCACCTTGGCTTCGATAATCTTTGCCAGTGGTTCGGCCTCGACCCATTTAATGAAATAGTCAATGGCGATTAGAAGAAACTTTCGTTGCCCAAATGCTATCAGGAAGGTCTAAGAATATCCATTCCCCACTGCGCAAATGACGAAGGAGCACTCAACGGGGCAAGCTCGATGGCTAGTTGCCTTTGGACATTCACGTTCCTTTAGCAGCAGTCACATCTCCTGATGTAATCAACACAATTGTCATGCATAGTCGGCCAGTA
Organism: Cocos nucifera; assembly: GCA_006176705.1. Classification (NCBI taxonomy): domain Eukaryota; kingdom Viridiplantae; phylum Streptophyta; class Magnoliopsida; order Arecales; family Arecaceae; genus Cocos; species Cocos nucifera. The sequence continues at coordinate 9,031 of QRFJ01007909.1, read as the reverse complement.
ATATCCTTGATGGAGCAGCTTGTGAGATAGAGATCTTACACCTAGATGGCTCCCACAAATTCCCTCATGCACTTCCCATAGTACGAAATTGGCCTTAGATGGTCGGAGGCATCTCAATAATGGTAGGAAATACGACGTTTTATATAACTTATTCTCACAAAGAACATACCGGGAGCCTTGGTTTCTCAACTTTCAAGCCTCATTTGGATCATGAGGAAGAACCCCATCCTTAAGATAAGCAGTCAATTGGTCAATCCAATAGGACTCCTAGCCGACCTGCATGATGGGCTGCGGTTCCTCTATGCTTGGGCATTTTTCAATGTCTCATAATAAACTTCTTTCGGAAGCTCGTTAGGAGCTAGGGTGGCTAGCTTGGAAAGAAAGTTGGCCCTAGCATTTTCCGTCCTTGGGATTTATCGAATGTTGAAGCTGCCAAAGGCTGGGGTCAAGCTCTTCACCTTCTCAAGATATTTTACCATGCTCTCTTCTCGAGCTTCATAATGGCCACTGACCTGCTCCACGACTAGTTGGGAGTCACTACAAATCTAAAGCTGATCAGTTTCTGATTCTTTGGCTATCCTGAGTCCGACTATTAGGACCTCATATTCTGCCCTATTGTTTATCTTCGAGAATTCAAAATGCAGTGTGTACTCCATGATGATCCCTTTCGGATTGATTTGGATCAGCCCAGCACCTGCTCCAAAAGCATTGGAGGAGTCATCGACGTACAGGGCCCAGAAATCTTCAGGAAGGTCCATTCTTTCTTCAGAGGAGCTTGGGTGCAACCATGAAATGTTGGTTTCATTTTGAAGCTCGACATCGTCTGCTGTGCTACATTAAACTATGAAGTTGGTCAGTGTCTAAGCCTTGATTGCTGGTCGAGGTCGATAGGTGATGTCGAGCTCTGTTAATTCAATGGCCCATTTTGCAATTCTTCCGAAAGCATCCATTTGATGAAGGATCGCTATGATCGGCTGGTCAGTGAGGAGCATTATAGCATGTCCCTGGAAGTAAGGTCGAAGTCTTCTTGCTGCAATCAGAAGAGCATAAGTCAATCTTTTCAACTTTGTATACCTGGTCTCGACATCCCTTAGGATTTGGCTTTAGTAGACTGGTTGCTGCACTTTCATCTCTTTTTTGACCAGGATTGCCACTAGCACTGCAGGGGAGACAGCAAGGTAGAGGAACAGCTCCTCTCTAGATTCGGGTTTGGCTAGTAGGAGGGTGAGCCAAGGTTGTTCTTGAGCTTGTCGAACGCCTTTTGGCATTCCTGAGTCCAATGAAAATCTTTCAATTTTCTGAGGATTTGAAAGAAGGGCATGCAGCATTCGGCCAACCTTGAGACAAAATGATTCAAAGATACCACCTTTTCGATCAGGTGCTGAACTTTCTTGATGGACTTTGGAGCGGTCATCTTCTGAATAGCTCGAATTTTCTCTAAGTTGGCCTCAATCCTGTGGCTTGATACCATAAACCTCAGAAACTTCCCCGAGGTCACACCAAAGGTGCACTTGGTCGGTTTAGCTTCATCCTGTACTTCTTGAGTGCACCGAAGGTCTCTTTGAGGTCGGCGATATGGTTTATTGAAGCTCGACTTTTAATGAGCATGTCATCCATATAAACCTCCATGTTGCGATCGATCTGCTTCTTGTAGATCTTATTGACCAGGTGCTAGTACGTTGCCTCTGCATTCTTGAGTCCAAAAGGCATAACCCTATAATAGTAAAGATCATGATCAGTAACAAAGGTAGTTTTCTCCTCATCCTTCGATGCCATCCGTATTTGGTTATAGTCGAAAAAGGCATCCATGAAGGTGAGGAGCTCGTAGCCCAAGGTTGCATCTATCAGTTGATCAATCCTGGGTAGAGGGTAGCTGTCTTTTGGGCAGGCTTTGTTTAGCTTTTTGAAGTCTATACACATCCTCCACTTATCGTTTGCCTTTTTTATGAGAACCACGTTTGAGACCTAGGTTGGATAGTTAACTTCTCGGATGAATCCAGCTTTGAGGAGCTTGCCTACTTCTATAATTACTTTCTGCCTCTCTGGGGCGTGGTTGTACATCTTCTCTTTTACTGGCCGATACTTACGACCAACAGCCAGCTGATGTTCCATGACCTTGGCATCAATTCCTGGCATATCCATGGGACCCAGGCGAAGATGTCTGCATTCTTCCTGAGGAAGGTGACAAGTTGCTTCCAAACCTCATCCCCCAAGTTGGAGCCGATTTGCACAGTGTGCTCCGCACTCCCATTATTTAAGGGCATAGATACGAGATCCTCCATAGGCTCGCCTCGCTCTCTGGTAAGGTCATCACGGACATCCAGCCCATCAATAGGACAAAGGTCGGATTGGATGTTTTCTATAGGGCAATGAAGTAATAGTGTCTTACTAATGCCTAGTCTCTCCTGATCTCTCCAATTTCATAGTTCGTTGGAAACTTCATCTTTAGATAATGACACCACTGCTTGGAGCGCATTCAAACCAGGTCGGCTGAGAATAGCATTGTAGGTAGATGGAGCCTTTACGACTAGAAATCGACCTATGCCTTAACCAGCTTCGGACGTTGCCTTGCAGTCATAGCCAAAGTTATTATGCCCTCAAGTGGCACGGCATCGCCAGTGAAACCTACTAATGAGGAGTTCATAGGTCTCAAGTGGTTATTGAGTAAGGACATTTTTAAGAAAGCATCATAAAATAAAACATCAGTAGAGCTTCCATTATCTACCAAAATGTGGTGCACATCATAGTCAACAATGTTTAAAGAGATTACAACCACGTAATTATGCAGGAACTGGACTCCTTGAGCATCCTCGTCGGTGAAAGCGATGGGCTCTTCAATTCTTTGCCTCTTCCCGAGCTCGGCTGACCTGCTATCCTTCCCTTGCCGAAGTCCCCTAGAGATGGTGTTAATGATGCCAATCGGGGGCTGATCTTCTCGCTGCTCCTCGCCCCTCGGTGGTTCTGATGATGGGGGTGCTTTCGGCTGATCCTCTCATCCTTCTGACCAACATCATAGGAACCGACCAAGCCTACCATGCCTGATGAGCTCCTCGATCTTGTCTTTGAGCTGGATGCGCTCTTCTATATCATGACTGTGATCATGATGGTAGAGACAGAACTTGCCAGGATTATGCTTGCCAGGCTGAGTGTGCATCCTTTTTGGTCTTGATAGTTGCTCTCTGATCTCTATCGGTAGATTTTTGGAGCATTGAGAGGGGCGTAGTTGTAGAATTTTTAGAAGGAAGAGCTCCATCTAATCCTTTTATGCGGACTTCTTCGCCTCTGGGCCTAGGTAGACAATGGAGAGCCGAGCGAAGTCCAGCCGCGCTCATGGGCTCGGGCAGAGAGATATGCCCGTGTGGAAGAAGCCTTCAAGTTGAAGGACGAAGAAGCCTTAAGAGAGCGGCTGGCAGACAATGGAGAAGAGCCGAGCGAAGTCCAGCCGCGCTCATGGGCTCCCTCTGAAAGCGGATAGGCCCGAACTCCTCAAGCTCATCGTCAAGGAAGTCCGAACAAAAGAAGTAGGAAGTTCTCCCACAGAGGGTTTCACAGGAAAGCAAAATGAAGTTCGATGCAGGCAGGAAAGCGGAATGAAGTTTGGTGCGAGTAGGAAAGCGGAATGAAGTTCGGTGCGAGCAAAGCCGAGCTCCCCCTCGAGCTCATCGTCAAGGAAGTCCGAACAAAGAAGCAGAAAGTTCTCCAGTTCGATGCGAGAAAAGCCGAGCTCCCCCTCGAGCACGTCATCAAGGAAGTCCGAACAAAGAAGCAGGAAGTTCTCCAATTCGGCGTGAGGAAAGCCGAGCTCCCCCTCGAAGCTCATCATTGGAATGAAGTTCGGTGCAAGTGAGGCTGAACTCCACCTCGAAGCTCATCATCGAAATGAAGTTCGGTGCAAGCAAGGCCGAACTCCCCCTCAAACCTCATCATCGGAATGAAGTTCGGCGCAAGCGAGGCCAAACTTCCGCTCGAGTATGTCACCAACGAAACCCCCTACAAAGATTTTACAAGTGGTGAGATGAAGTTCGGCCACAGCTCACGACCCCCCAGGACAAGCGAGGCCGAACTCCCTCTCGAGTATGACTCCAAGGAAGCCCCGACAAAGGGGCATGAAGTTCTCCCGCAGGTTTCATAAAGGGACGGAATGAAGTTCAGCCGTGCTTACGACCTCCACAGCGCAAGGCCCGAACTTTTCAAGCTCGCGACCAAGGAATTCCCGACAGAAGGGCGCGAAGAAGTCCTCCCGAAAGGTTCCACGACTGCGCCCCCCTCAACGCTCCTCGAACTTAGATTCTCACCGAAGTTAGGAACCAGCTGCCAAGATTAGAAGGGTTACGGTCTCCCCCAAACAAGCACGATCGAAGCAAGTACTGGCTCTACCATCGCGACCACGGCCACGACACTGAGGAATGCATCCAGCTCCGAGATGAAGTTGAGGAGCTTGTTAGAAAAGGGCGGCTAGGTAAATTCCTTCGACGTCAGTTTAAAGTAGGAGAAGATCGGCCAAGGGCGCTGTCGTAACCAAAAATGACAAGGTCGGCCACCTCATGGCGTCATCGATGTTACTCCAGGGAGGAGCTTGGTACATCAGTGGTTCGTCGTCTCCCAGCGACAAAGCCAAGAGCTTGCTCCAAATTGAGAAGGCCAGCATGAGATAGAGGAGGTCATTCGGCTCGGGACTTACTGCTGGAGAGAACTTGGAGGAGCAACGCCCCCACAACCCTGAAACGGGAATGTGCTGCGAGTAACTTCCCCTCGGTAAAATTCTCTCCGAATAAATAATATTCTCTTGGCGCAAAAACTATCTGTTGATAGGGAAGAAGCAATCGATAGTTGCCATGTTAGGAACAGGAGGAGAACCTCATCCTAACGCGAGCAAAGTCAAAGGCCTCGTTCGCAAAGGATGAGATGGGGGGAGAGACACGGACGATGGTCCATATGTGCCCCCACAGCCCATTAAGAACAGGAGGAGAACCTCGTCCTAATGCGAGTAAAGTCAAAAGCCTCATTCACAAAGGATGCAATGGAGGGAGAGGTGCGGACGATGATCCATATGTGCCCCCACAGCCCGTTAGGAATAAGAGGAGAACCTCGTCCTAACGCGAGCAAAGTCGAAGGCCTCGTTCACCTTAGATGAGACGGAGGGAGACGGACGATGGTCCGAATATGCCCCCACAGCCCGTTAGGAATAGGAGGAGAACCTCGTCCTAACGCGAGCAAAGTCGAAGGCCTCGTTCACCTTAGACGAGATGGGGAAAGAGGCACGGACGACGGTCCGTATGTGCCCCCACAGCCCTTTAGGAATAGGAGGAGAACCTCGTCCTAATGCGAGCAAAGTCGAAGGCCTCATTCACCTTAGACGAGATGGAGGGAGACGGATGATGGTCTGAATGTGCCAAAGGATGAGACAAGGGGAGAGGCACGGACGACGGTCCGTATGTGCCCCCATAGCCCATTAAGAATCGGAGGAGAACTTTGTCCTAATGTGAGCAAAGTCAAAGGCCTCGTTCACAAAGGACGGGATGGGGCAAGAGACGCGGATGATGGTCCGTATGTGCTCCCATGGCCCGTTAGGAATAGGAGGAGAACCTCATCCTAATGCGAGCAAAGTCGAAGGCCTCGTTCACCTTAGACGAGATGGGGGGAGACGGATGATGGTCTGAATGTGCCCCCACAGCTCGTTAGGAACAGGAGGAGAACCTCGTCCTAATGCAAGCAAAGTCGAAGGCCTCGTTCACCTTAGACGAGATGGGGGGAGACGGACGATGGTCCAAATGTGCCCCCACAGCCCGTTAGGAATAGGAGGAGAACATCATCCTAATGCGAGCATCTGCATCAACCTCGGCCAAAGGAGATAAGATCTCCCTCGAGTGATCGGGCCAACCTTGGCTGGAGAGGTTTAACTTCGACCTCTGCTAGAGATAGGATCTCTCCCGAGCGATCGGGCCAACCTCGGCTGGAGAGCTTCAGCTTCGACCTTGGCTAGAGATAGAATCTATCTCAAGCGTTCGGGCCAACCTTGGCTGGAGAGCTTCAACTTCAACCTCGGCCAGAGAAGATCTCTCCCGAGCGGCCGAGATGACCTCGGCCAGAGATAAGATCGGAGACAACCTCATCTTGAGATCAGATCTCTCCCGAGCGCCCGTGTTAACCTCGACTGCTGGAAATAATATCGCCCCCGAGCTGCTCAACCTCCGACTTCGATTACAGCGGACGAGGCCTACCTCAACCTTGGTTGGAGATGGGATCTCCCCCGAGCTTCAACATCAATATCAAAATTAGCTGGAGATGAGATCTCCTCCGAACTTCGACCTGAACCAGCACGGAGCCCAGAAGAAGAAGACTTCGACAGTCGCCTTTCCTGCACTCCCTTCATTCGAGTTTCGAACTCGGGAGTGGGGGGGCTAGTGTTAGGGATAAACGCCGCTCCTGTCGAAGTCTAGTTCGATGCTCAGCCTAATGCAACCAATAGCCACAGAAGAGCTTCAACAGCCGGGCTTTAGCCGAACCCTTAGCGGCTGAACTCCTTAGCGGCCGAGCTCTTTCAAACTCCTCAGTGGCCGAGCTCTTTCGGACTCCCAGCATTTGGACCGAACCCCTTCAGCCGATCGAGCTACTTAGCGGTCGAGCTCCTTGGACTCCCAGCAGTCGGGCTTTAGCCAAACTCAACCGTCGAGCTTCAGTCAGACTCCCGCAAGAACCGAACTCTCTTCACGTCATTCAAGCCAGGCGCCTGCGAGAGCCAAACTTCTCCCGAGCTTCCCCTTCGATCGAACTCCTCCACAAGTCCAAGCTCCTTTGGACGAACTATCACCATCAGTCTACGACAGGCGACGAGACCGGACGACATGGCCCCCACAATTGGCGACACTACTCTCTCCATAACCAGCCCCATGCGGCCCATGATCTGCCAGTATGGCTGTCACTATCCACCTGACGATGCCTTCCTCTCCATACCAACTCCATGCTTGGACCATGATGAAGTTTCCTCCAGCAGTTCAATTTTTTTCTTCACCACCGTAAGGTTGATCTCAAGAGAGCTAATCTTTGCCATTAACTCCCAAGACTTGTTGCTGGCGCTTCTTCTCAGTTCGTCTATTTCTTGCTCAAAGCTGTCCTTTTGAATGCTAAAATTGGTGAAGTTTTTTTTTTTTATGCAGGTTCCTGAGGTGGGTAACTTCGACAGTTGCCTTCGAAGCGTTTGTTAGGTATGTGTGCCCTAGAAGTCAAAATTGGTTGACATTTTTAATGCACTTCTGAGGGCAAATTTATAATTTTGACTATAAATAATAAAATAGATTATTTTCTATCATAAGTATGTATTTAGTGTCTGTGATGCATCTCTTGGGTTAATGGTAATGATAATTCATATTTTCAAGAGTTGAAAATTTAAGACATGAATTTTTGTTATTAACTAATAAAATGCTTTCGACCGTAGGATCATCATGAGGATGGTGATTGATCTGAATGGTTGGTGTACAATCATTTTTTATAGTAGATGAGTCTTGAGTCTACGGTGTAGAGACATCGGAGCGAGAATACAGGTACTCGACTAGCTAGAGAATGAGGGCACTGAGCATGACCACCTCGAGCAGTCATAAGAAAGTCTACCTTCTAGTCGATGACTGACTCGAAGCTGCAGTGGTGTGTCTAGTTCTTTGACCTAAGGTGCATCGGCAGTTCACCTTAAGTGTGTTATAATTTGACTACACCATGATTCGGTCTCCTAGCTATTCAAAATTCTGAGGTGTATGTTGGCTATAGCATGTTCATTGTAGGAATTAGATTGCACCAAGAAGGAATCTATCTACCTCGGTGGATGAGGAGCAGCCTTATGAGGATTTGAGAATCAAGTCCATAAGTCCATGGCCATTGCAGAGTGAAATAATAGAAAGAGTTTCTATTAAGGTTTTCACATCGGACTTGAATCGAATGCTTAAATCATATGATAGAACTTAGGGTTTGACGAGTTTGCCTTAACCCTAATCTGATCGGGGCTCATGATAGAAGAACTTAATCATATAGGTAGCTGCATCGAGAGGTTAATTTTCAGTTTTGATGGGTTGCCACCATATACTGCTAGATGTCACTGATGGATTTTGGGAGCAATTAGAATGATTTAGATGATCGATCATTCTAGTTATCTGAATAAGAAGAGTTCTGATCTATCGAAAGGAGTTTCAATGATGTCGATGATAGGGATCATGACATATCCCATTACCACATAGAACTAAATCTAACTGGGTCACACAAATAAGGGTTTGGATCTAGATATCATCAATTGGACTAACTCAGTTCAATTGATGTTGAATAAGATTCAATTAGGTTCAAGGAAATCGTGTTAGCATATGATTGAGCCTAACATTCTCCTTCTACTATCATCAAAAGTTGTTTTGACTGAGCCAAATGTCTTTGTGCTCACTCAGGTACCTTTACTTGGTCTGACTGGAGCTTGTCAAGGTTACAAAATGGTTGTCTTAATTTATGAGATAAATTTTAGACAACACCTATCATTTTTTGTCACCTGTTAATTCTTGTCTTTGACTTTGGTCAAACGTTGACCTTTGACACTAAGACATCTGCCCATGTGTCATGCACCTGTAGGAGAGCAGATAGGGGCTTGTCCCCTTACTAGAAATTAGAAAGGAGGGGCTGCATGCCTAGGGGGCGTGCGCCCATGGATAGGGATGCCTGGAGTCCCATTCCTGGAGTCCCATATGAATGGGACTCCAGGTTGCTTCTAGGATTCTACTTAGGTGGCACCAACCTATCGACTTTGACCAGTCTTAGGTGCCATCTAAGGATGAATTGAAGGAGCTCTCATCTAATTGGATTAGATGATGTCATCCTATCAATCAGATTTAGATCTGATTGCATGAAGCAACGTGATGCGAGATGATGTGGCACTGCATGGTGCAGCAAGATCTATATAAATCCTGTCTCGCCCAACTTTAATAGAGTTCTCTCTTAGCCCAGCCCTAAGATTGCCTCTCTCCCTCCTCCTGCCAACTTCTGGTCCTCTCCTCTCTCTTCA
>QRFJ01007908.1:0-30830 GCA_006176705.1 Cocos nucifera | reverse complement strand
GAGGCGTATTCTCAAAAGACCTATATCTACAGCCGTGGCAATAGGGGCGTGGTTTGGTAATACGCCAATTTGGCCACTATTAGTAGATAAAATGATTTCTTTCACTTCTGAATCCCAAATAATTCGATTAGGAGTCAGTACACAAAGATTTAAGGTCATTTCTTCAATTTGCTCTCCACTTCTAAGTTCATAGCTTTCGCGGTAGCTTCATCGATGTTACCCACCAAATAAAAGGCCTGCTCGGGAAGACCGTCTAATTCTCCGGAAAGGATCAATTGAAACCCCCTAATTGTTTCTGCAAGACCAACATATTTCCCTGGAGAACCAGTAAATACTTCTGCCACGAAGAAGGGTTGTGATAAGAAACGCTCAATTTTTCGTGCTCTTGCTACAGTTAAACGATCTTCTTCGGATAATTCGTCCAACCCAAGGATAGCTATAATGTCCTGAAGTTCTTTGTAACGTTGTGAAGTTTGCTTAACTCTTTGCGCAGTTTCATAATGTTCCTCACCAACGATTCGAGGTTGTAACATAGTTGACGTTGAATCTAACGGATCCACTGCTGGATAAATACCTTTAGCAGCTAATACTCTTGATAGTACGGTAGTAGCATCTAAATGTGCAAATGTCGTGGCAGGAGCAGGGTCGGTCAAATCGTCCGCAGGTACATAAACCGCTTGGATCGAAGTTATAGATCCCTCTTTGGTAGAGGTAATTCTTTCTTGCAAAGAACCCATTTCTGTACTAAGGGTAGGTTGATAACCCACTGCGGAAGGCATTCTCCCTAATAAGGCGGATACTTCTGATCCTGCTTGGACGAAACGAAAAATATTGTCGATGAATAGAAGCACGTCTTGTTCATTAACATCCCGGAAATATTCCGCCATGGTTAGGGCAGTTAAACCAACTCTCATACGAGCTCCCGGCGGTTCATTCATTTGACCATAGACTAGAGCTACTTTTGATTCCGCAATATTTTTTTCATTAATCACTCCGGATTCTTTCATTTCCATGTAAAGATCATTTCCTTCACGAGTACGTTCGCCTACTCCGCCAAATACGGATACGCCTCCATGAGCTTTGGCAATGTTATTGATCAATTCCATGATGAGTACTGTTTTACCCACTCCAGCTCCCCCAAATAGTCCGATTTTTCCTCCACGGCGATAAGGAGCTAAAAGATCCACCACTTTAATCCCTGTTTCAAAGATTGATAATTTCGTATCTAACTGTATAAAGGCAGGCGCAGATCTATGAATAGGAGATGTTGTGCGAGTATCTACAGGACCTAAATTATCAACAGGTTCCCCAAGAACGTTGAAAATTCGTCCGAGAGTAGCTCCGCCGACTGGAACACTTAGAGGAGCTCCCGTGTCAATCACTTCCATTCCTCTCATCAGACCATCTGTAGCACTCATAGCTACAGCTCTAACTCGATTATTTCCTAATAATTGTTGTACCTCACAAGTCACATTAATTTGCTGACCGACAGTATCTCGACCCTTAACTACCAAAGCGTTATAAATATTAGGCATCTTGCCCGGGGGAAAAACGACATCCAGTACTGGGCCAATAATTTGAGCGATACGCCCTAGGTTTTTTTCTTCAAGTGTGGAAACCACAGGACTAGAAGGAGTAGGATTGATTCTCATAATTATAATAAAGTGAAATATGTCGAAATTTTTTTTGGAATAGTGCCATGTCAAATCGAAAATAAATGTCCGATAGCAAGTTGATCGGTTAATTCAATAAGAAAAAAAAATGGGAGTTAGTACTCGATTTAGTTGGTACCACCCAACCGAATCTGATTCAATCGTTTACTCATTCAATGAGTAAATTTTCAAGTTCAGCCAATTCTTTTTTCAAAATGTCAAGTAGATGAAATCGTGAGTAAGTGTGTTTCATTTCTCTATCATTATAGAAAATACCATCTATATTAGATTATCTATGGAATTCGAACCCGAACTTGATTTATGATTCATTATTTCGATTTCACTGACCATTGTTCTTTATTTTTTTTGCATATAGATTAGATTTCCGCCTATTCTTTATACCCTTTCATGGATGAATTTATGCCTATTTTTACATAATAGGATTTACGTATACAACATATATTACTGTCAAGAGGGGATTATCTTAGTATTCAGATATTTAGATTCAAAATAAGAAGGGGATCAATTCAATTATAAACTTGCAAAACAAGGATTGGGTTGCGCCATATATATTAAAGAGTATACAATAATGATGTATTTGGTAAATCAAATACATGGTCTAATAACGAACCGAACCATTTTAACATAACATTTTAATTAGTTGATAATATTAGTTGAATATTTTTTGAAAGATTTTCTTTTTGTCAAAAGTTTCATTCACGCCTAATCCATATCGAGTAGACCTTGTCGTTGTGAGAATTCTTAATTCATGAGTTGTAGGGAGGGACTTATGTCACCACAAACAGAGACTAAAGCAAGTGTTGGATTTAAAGCTGGTGTTAAAGATTACAAATTGACTTATTATACTCCTGACTACGAAACCAAAGATACTGATATCTTGGCAGCATTCCGAGTAACTCCTCAACCCGGAGTTCCGCCTGAGGAAGCAGGGGCAGCGGTAGCTGCCGAATCTTCTACTGGTACATGGACAACTGTGTGGACTGATGGACTTACCAGTCTTGATCGTTACAAAGGACGATGCTACCACATCGAAACCGTTGTCGGGGAGGAAAATCAATATATTGCTTATGTAGCCTATCCTTTAGACCTTTTTGAAGAAGGTTCTGTTACTAACATGTTTACTTCCATTGTGGGTAATGTATTTGGTTTCAAAGCCCTACGAGCTCTACGTCTGGAGGATCTGCGAATTCCCACTTCTTATTCCAAAACTTTCCAAGGCCCGCCTCATGGTATCCAAGTTGAAAGAGATAAGTTGAACAAGTATGGTCGTCCTCTATTGGGATGTACTATTAAACCAAAATTGGGATTATCCGCAAAGAACTACGGTAGAGCGGTTTATGAATGTCTACGCGGTGGACTTGATTTTACCAAGGATGATGAAAACGTGAACTCACAACCATTTATGCGTTGGAGAGACCGTTTCTGCTTTTGTGCCGAAGCAATTTATAAAGCGCAGGCCGAAACGGGTGAAATCAAAGGACATTACTTGAATGCTACTGCGGGTACATGTGAAGAAATGATCAAAAGGGCCGTATTTGCCAGAGAATTGGGAGCTCCTATCGTAATGCATGACTACTTAACTGGGGGATTCACTGCAAATACTAGCTTGGCTCATTATTGCCGCGATAACGGCCTACTTCTTCACATCCATCGCGCAATGCATGCAGTTATTGATAGACAGAAAAATCATGGTATGCATTTTCGTGTACTAGCTAAAGCATTACGTATGTCTGGTGGAGATCATATTCACGCGGGTACAGTAGTGGGTAAACTGGAAGGGGAACGTGAGATGACTTTGGGTTTTGTTGATTTATTACGTGATGATTTTATTGAAAAAGACCGAAGTCGCGGTATCTTTTTTACTCAAGATTGGGTCTCTATGCCAGGTGTTATACCCGTGGCTTCAGGGGGTATTCATGTTTGGCATATGCCTGCCCTGACCGAAATCTTTGGGGATGATTCTGTACTACAGTTTGGCGGAGGAACTTTAGGACACCCTTGGGGAAATGCACCCGGTGCAGTAGCTAATCGGGTGGCTTTAGAAGCGTGTGTACAAGCTCGTAATGAAGGACGTGATCTTGCCCGTGAAGGTAATGAAATTATCCGTGAAGCTAGCAAATGGAGCCCTGAACTAGCTGCCGCTTGTGAAGTATGGAAGGCGATCAAATTCGAATTCGAACCAGTAGATAAGCTGGATAAATGAAGAGATAAAATAAGCGTGCATAATTCAGTAATTCCTGTTTGTTCTTCTAATTGATTGCAATTAAACTCGGCCCAATCTTTTCCTAAAAAAAAAGGATTGAGCCGAACCGAATAAAATAAAGAATGAGCATCCTATACTATGTATTTGGTATTTGCATATATCTCTCATATGTACAGACCTTACTTATTTACTTATTTACTTACCTATTTTCCTATACATAAGATCTAAATACAAGATAAGATCGAAGACTAAACAACTCAATACTTCTATAACTCAATACTTCTATTGTTTATTGTTGAATCCATAATTAATCCTATGGATCTTGGGGTTGTTGGATCATTTTATATCCCGTAGTTTCAGGCTATAGATCAAGCCAAAGGAGGGGCTCTTTCTACCCATCCTGTATATTGTCTTTTCTTTCCGTGTCGGAATAGAAACTTATTATTTGATTATACGATACAAGATTATACGAGAACGAATTCTTTATTTATAGGAAGAAACAACTATTTTTCTTTTCGATGAGAATTTGTAGTACATGACATGAGAGAAACCTGTCTTTATATTTTTTAATTGAGAAAAAGATTCTATCAATATATTGAAGTGATACTTTGGACTCCCCCCAAAAAAATCATTTCTTTCAATACTCACTTGTTACGTTATTGTTATCTTATTAGTTAACAATCTTAATGATTGGATTCATATGCTTAATTCCTGATAGGAAATAAAATAGTAAAATGATTATTCATGGAATGACTATTCATCTATTGTATTTTCATCAAATAGGGGGCAAGAAGACTCTATGGAAAAATGGTGGTTCAATTCGATGTTGTCTAACGATAAGTTAGAACATAGGTGTGGACTAAATAAATCAATGGATAGTCTTGATGCTATTGGACATACCAGTGGAAGTGAAGAACCCATTCTAAATGGTACGGAGAAAAACATTCCTAGTCGGAGTGATAGTGGCAGTTATAGTTTCAGAAATGTTGATTATTTATTTGATATCAGGGATATTTGGAGTTTGATCTCTGATGACACTTTTTTAGTTAGGGATAGTAATGGTGACAGTTTTTCTGTATGTTTTGATATTGAAAATCAGATTTTTGAGATTGACAATGATAGTTCTTTTCTGAGTGAACTAGAAAGTTTTTTTTCTAGTTATTTAAATAATGGGTCTAAGAGAAACAATCACAACTATTATCATTACATATATGATACTCAATCTAGTTGGAATAATCACATTAATAGTTGCATTGATAATTATCTTCGTTTTGAAGTCAGTATTAATAGTTCCATTTCGGGTGGTACCGACAATTACAGTGACAGTTACATTTATAGTTTCATTTGTACTGAAAATGTAACCGGTAGTGAAAGTGGGAGTTCTGGTATAAGAACTAGTAAAAATGGCAGTGATTTCAATATAAGAAGAAGATCTAATGATTTCGGTAGAAAAAAAAAATACAGACATTTATGGATTCAATGCGAAAATTGTTATGGATTAAATTATAAAAAATTTTTTAGGTCAAAAATGAATATTTGTGAACAGTGTGGATATCATTTGAAAATGAGCAGTTCAGATAGAATCGAACTTTCGATTGATCCGGGGACTTGGGATCCTATGGATGAAGATATGGTCTCTATGGACCCCATTGAATTTCATTCAGAGGGGAAACCCTATAGAGATCGTATCGATTCTTATCAAAGAAAGACAGGTTTAACTGAAGCTGTTCAAACAGGCATAGGTCAACTAAATGGTATTCCCATAGCAATTGGAGTTATGGATTTTAAGTTCATGGGAGGTAGTATGGGATCTGTAGTAGGCGAGAAAATCACCCGTTTGATCGAGTATGCTACTAATCGATCTCTACCTGTCATTATTGTGTGTGCTTCTGGAGGAGCGCGCATGCAAGAAGGAAGTTTGAGTTTGATGCAAATGGCTAAAATATCTTCCGCTTCACATAATTATCAATCAAATAAAAAATTATTCTATGTATCAATCCTTACATCTCCTACAACCGGTGGAGTAACAGCCAGTTTTGGTATGTTGGGAGATGTCATTGTTGCTGAACCTAATGCCTACATTGCATTTGCGGGCAAAAGAGTAATTGAACAAACATTGAATAAGACAGTACCCGATGGTTCACAAGCGGCTGAGTATTTATTCCATAAAGGCTTATTTGACCCAATTGTACCACGTAATCCTTTAAAAGGTGTTCTGAGTGAGTTATTTCAGCTCCACGGTTTCTTTCCCTTGAATCAAAATTCAAAAAATTAATAAAGTATAGTACTAAATTCAGTTATTTGTAGCGAACAATAGTTCATCGTAATCAAAAAAAAACTAAAAAGAATGGTGTTTTCTTTGATGACATAAGTTCTACTTGTAATAAGAGTTAGAAGTTTCGGGTAATTACTTTTTCGTTTTTCCTCCAGATCTATTTTTTTATCCTACCTCTATTCATGATTAGTAATCATGAACCTTCTATCAACAGGATAAAAAAGTGAATTTCTCCCTCCGAGGAATTAGAGTTAGGGAAAATTAAAAAAAAAATTATCTGGCCTTCTTACGTATTAATATAGACAATAAAAAAAAATATCGAAATCAAAATAAAAAAGAAATAAATAGAAAATAGAGAATAGAAGTTATTTCTATATCTATCGATAACCCCCATTTTTTACTATGAATCCCCGTTTGTTGGATGGATCGAATTAGTTAGAGTCGCAAACTCCTAATAAAATCTTTTATTTTCATAATAAACTCCTTATTAGATTAGAAAGATAGAAAGAAATAAGGATGGGAAAAGAATAATAAAATTTATTAATAAAGCGAATTATCATACATATTCGTGTAGAAAGATGAATAGGTACACTTATTTTATTTAGTTCTACATTCCTTGCACTTATTAACTACTTATTAACTACTTATAAATATTCATTTCTAAATATTAATTTCTAAATATTAATATTTTTTATTAAATTAAATAAATTATTAATAAATAATTAGAATATAATTATTATATAAATAAATTATTAAATAATATTTTTATATATAATAAATAATATTATAAATATAATAAAATAATATTATAAATATAATACAGTTTATGATATATACTTAGGATAGATATACTTATCATATCATAAGATATCTTTTTCTTTCTAATAGATAGAAATATTAAATCGAGGCACCCATTCTATGACAGATCTCAACTTACCCTCTATTTTTGTGCCTTTAGTGGGCCTAGTATTTCCGGCAATTGCAATGGCTTCTTTATCTCTTCATGTCCAAAAAAATAAGATTGTCTAGATCCGATGGGACCAAATCTCATCAATTTATTTCAACACTGGATCATAATACAGATATTTATTTAGTGTAATATGGTACGATATGTGACTCTTTACGAACACAAATGAAAGAACTATTATGCATTTATGCGGATACATGATATCCGCATAAATGCATGTATATGCAGGTATAGCTGGTTAAATTAAAAATGGATCGGCGAATATTTTATTTAAATGGAAAGTCAATGTATCTAACAAATTACTTCTAACGGTTTACATCAGAATAGTGCTAGTTAATGAAAGTTACTTCGGGATCAAGAAAGTAAAATTCATTTGGGTTATTCTCTCAATTCCAATCGAATGCAACTGGATCTAGTAGAGTATGAATTGGCGATCAGAACATATATGGATAGAACTTATAATGGGGTCTCGAAAAACAAGTAATTTTTTCTGGGCCTGTATCCTTTTTTTAGGTTCACTAGGATTCTTAGTGGTTGGAACTTCCAGTTATCTTGGTAGGAATCTGATATCCGTATTTCCATCTCAGCAAATTCTTTTTTTTCCACAAGGGATCGTGATGTCTTTCTATGGGATCGCAGGTCTATTCATTAGCTCCTATTTGTGGTGCACAATTTCATGGAATGTAGGTAGTGGTTATGACAGATTCGATAGAAAAGAAGGAATAGTGTGTATTTTTCGTTGGGGATTTCCTGGAATAAATCGTCGCATCTTCCTTCGCTTACTTATGAGAGATATACAATCAATCAGAATGGAGGTTAAAGAGGGTCTTTATCCTCGTCGTGTCCTTTATATGGAAATCAGAGGCCAAGGAGCCATTCCCTTGACTCGTACTGATGAGTATTTTACTCCACGAGAAATTGAACAAAAAGCTGCCGAATTGGCCTATTTCTTGCGCGTACCAATTGAAGTATTTTGAAATGAACTGAAGAAAAAATGGAAAAAAACTTGCTAATTTCCTTTTTAATACAACCGTCGACTCTATCTGATATTTCTCTGAAGTACGAGTTCTATAAAAAGGTATTGAACCCATGGATCTATTTCCTATTTTTGTGTAATAATTTAGATCTCGGATCTAGAAGGAAAGGAATATAGAAATAGAATAAGGGTCCTTTTAGGATAAAAATGAAAAAAAAAAAAAGAAAGCCTGGGTCTCCCTCCCATATATTTCATCCATAATATTTTTTCCCTGGTGGGTCTCTCTCTCATTTAATAAATGTCTGGAACCTTGGGTTACTAATTGGTGGAATACCGGGAAATCCGAAACTTTTTTGAATGATATTCAAGAGAAAAACGTTCTAGAAAGATTCATAGAATTGGAAGAACTATTCCTCTTGGATGAAATGATAAAGGAGTACCCGGAGACGCATATACAAAAACTTCGTATAGGAATACACAAGGAAACGATACAATTGGTCAAAACACACAATGAATATCATCTCCATATCATTTTGGATTTCTCGACAAATATAATTTGTTTCGCTATTCTAAGTGGTTATTTTATTCTGGGTAATGAAGAACTTGTCATTCTTAATTCTTGGATTCAGGAATTCCTCTATAACTTAAGTGACACAATAAAAGCTTTTTTGATTCTTTTAGTTACTGATTTATGGATCGGATTTCATTCGACCCATGGTTGGGAACTAATGATTGGTTCGGTCTACAACGATTTTGGATTGGTTCATAACGATCAAATTATATCTAGTCTTGTTTCCACTTTTCCAGTTATTCTAGATACAATTGTGAAATATTGGATCTTCTATTATTTAAATCGTGTATCTCCTTCACTTGTAGTTATTTATCATTCAATGAATGAATGAAGAACTCATTTGATCTCCTGATATCAATCAAATCAGAATCTTTCTTCGTATATAAAGAAAGCATTTTCAATCTTACTTAATTCTTTATACTTCTAGCTCTTCAAGGTATTCGTCCTATATTCCAGTACAATTATCCCAGTACAATGACAGACTCGTGTATAGGGAACTATACTAGCTACCTATCTAATTTATTGTAGAAATTCCGGGATCAATGATTGGACATGCAAAATAGAAATACTTTTTCTTGGGTAAAGGAACAGATGACTCAATCGATTTCTGTATCGATCATGATATATGTAATAACTCGGGCATCTATTTCAAATGCATATCCCATTTTTGCGCAGCAGGGTTATGAAAACCCACGAGAAGCAACTGGACGAATTGTATGTGCCAATTGCCATTTAGCTAATAAGCCCGTGGATATTGAAGTTCCGCAAGCCGTGCTTCCTGATACTGTATTTGAAGCAGTTGTTCGAATCCCTTATGATATGCAACTGAAACAAGTTCTTGCTAATGGTAAAAAGGGGGCTTTGAATGTAGGGGCTGTTCTTATTTTACCCGAGGGATTCGAGTTAGCCCCCCCCGATCGTATTTCTCCCGAGGTGAGAGAAAAGATGGGAAATCTGTCTTTTCAGAGTTATCGTCCCAATAAAAGAAATATTCTTGTGATAGGTCCTGTTCCCGGTCAGAAATATAGTGAAATCGCCTTTCCCATTCTTTCCCCCGACCCTGCTACGAGGAAAGACGTTCACTTCTTAAAATATCCCATATATGTAGGTGGGAACAGAGGAAGGGGTCAGATTTATCCTGATGGGAGCAAGAGTAACAATACAGTCTATAATGCTACATCAGCAGGTATAGTAAGCAGAATAGTACGTAAAGAAAAAGGAGGATATGAAATAACCATAGTTGATGCATCGGATGGACATCAAGTGGTTGATATTGTACCTCCAGGACCAGAACTTCTTGTTTCAGAGGGTGAATCCATCAAGCTCGATCAACCATTAACAAGCAATCCCAATGTAGGAGGGTTTGGTCAGGGAGATGCAGAAATAGTGCTTCAAGATCCATTACGTGTCCAAGGCCTTTTGTTCTTCTTGGCATCTGTTATTTTGGCACAAGTTTTTTTGGTTCTTAAAAAGAAACAGTTTGAAAAGGTTCAATTGTATGAAATGAATTTCTAGGTCCAGAAATTCCTTAACATCAAGTTGGTAAAAAGCAACAAATTATTGTCGATCGATACTTATGTATGATCAAAAAATTCTGTAAACCTTTTTGTTTATACTGTTTTTGTTTTGTTTGTGGGATGTCTGGAATTCATTACGTGTATCCCATTCCTAGTAATAGACTATAGGCATACAAATATAAAGGAAGAGAATACAAGGGAAGGATGGGAAAAATGAAAGGAACAAATACTTTTAGGAGGGATTACTAGTCTTCCTAATCTTCTATTCGACACAAGAAAAGGGTGGAAAATCCCTTTTCTTGTGTCGTCTTGTATCGAAATAATAATGATTTTTTCTCTTGTTCGTCAAAGATTACTAGGGGAGGAGAAATTCATTGAACAAATAGAACTTCTTTAATTATTCAATTAATTTAAACTTCTAATTTAGAAAAATTATTCAAACAAAAAAACTTTTACTGTTCTGGTTGAAAGGCAAATTAGATTTTTACAAATATCCAAATCCTTATTTATTATCTCATCAGAGTTTTTATAGAATAAGGTTCTATTAATTTAGTATAGAAAAAATTTTCAGGATGTCTCATCCGTAGAAATCCATATAATATTGGATTATCCAGAAAATCGATTGATTCCTTCTTTTTTGTTGCTTTGTAAGAGTTCAATATTATGGAGGAAGGACAGAGACTATGAATCAATCAATAGATTTCATTCTTCAAATTATTAAGAAAGAAAGGATCTGTTTTGTCATTTCTACGAATATAATATTTTAATTATGTTTACTGGATAACTTTCCAATTTGTATGTTATGGAGTAGGTCAAAGTTTCGCTATATGGAGTAAGAACTCAGCGGGACCTTACCTCCTTTGTCTGATTAGAGCAGTAAGGTCCCGCTGAGTTCTTACTTTTTCATGTCTAAAATCCGGTTCATCCGATTACTACAGAGATGAACCCAACCCGGAATATGAACCGTAAAAGAAAATACCTATTAAACCGATCACAAGAATACCGGTTACAGTACCTATCAGCCAAAGAGGAATCCTTCCAGTAGTATCGGCCATTTCCCCCACTTTCCTCCACATTTCATCAAGTGGTCATGCTAGAGACAAAAACAGTCATAGATAATTATGAGGATAGTATCTTTCCGAATGGGATAAGAGAATTCCTACTATTCTCTTTCTTTCTCTCAATTGAAGAAATAATTGGAAAATAAAACAGCAAGTACAAAAATGAGTAATAAACCCCAGTATAGACTGGTACGATTCAATTCAACATTTTGTTCATTCGGGTTTGATTGTGTCATAGCTCTATAATTCGAATTAGGTTTATCGTTGGATGAACTGCATTGCTGATATTGACCCCAAGAAAAAAACGGTAGGTACAGCTAATCCGTGAACAGCCAACCATCGTACTGTAAAAATTGGATAGGTTCGATCTATGGTCATTGGAGGGCCTCCTAAAAGGATCTACTAAATTTATCAAGTTGTTCCAAAGAATCAAAACGGCCGGTTATCAATGGAATCCCTTGTCGGCTCTCTGTGAAATACTCGTTTGGCCGAGGACTTCCAAACACGTCGTAAAGCTAAACCCGTACTGACGAATAACCAACCCGCAATCAATGAAAGGGTCTCTATTTCAGTAATGCTATGAATGACCCAGTATCGAATACTGGTAATAGATCAGACAAAAGAACGTTCTCCCGGAGGTATGCTTCCAGACATTGCTGAGCTCCACAGAATATTGCTTTGTACATTCAAAACACAAAAGGGAATCGATTCCGTGCCAAAGATGGGATCAGTAAATGGAAAACTACTGATATTTAGAGCATCTTTGTTTGAGGATCGTCAAACTTTTGTAGGCAAAGGTGTATGGTTCGAGTATACCGAATCAGTATAGCTATCCTGAATCCTCTGGCACAGCAACGCAGTCTCGATTGGTACCCTTCTTAATTCTGATTCTCTTCTTTGAGTTTTGACCACTCAATGATATGCATAACTGTATGGGTGATTTGGGAATAGATCGGAATAGAAAATTCCGTCTTTCTTTCCATTATTGGCTTCGTAAAAGAAAGTAAAGTTCTATCTTGGAAAAGTGTGAATCAATGGGTTCTAATAATTCAAAATTAGAAAATAAATAATATAATAATATAAATAAAAATATTTATATTATTTTTATTTTATTTTTATATATTATTATCATATTCACACATTTCAATTATATGCGAAATCTATAAACTATTTTTTTGGTTAAAAGTTTTTTTTTTTCGAATCTTTCATTTCATTTCAAGTAATTGGTTGGTCGTACAATAAATATACTATAATAAATATACTATAATAAATATACTATAAATAGAAAATATATAATAAATACAAAATACAAGAATAGATAATATTTAATGAAAGAAAGAGAACATAGTTGGAACAATCAATATTCGTGATGCAACAACGGTTGCATTAGATGCAAAACAAAGGTTCTTTCTTTACCGAACTACAAGTATGGAACTCCATGATATGGAAAGACAGAATATAGAACCTAAAAGGATAATGGAAGTTGTTCGTCTTTGAATCGAGTTGGACCCCCCAAAAAGAATAAAAATGAAAGTAAAGGTTTTATTTTTTTGATAGATCGTTTCGATATATCGTAGAGCACTTTTTTTCTTCTCATTCGAGATATTATGGGCAATTAACCAACCTATTAATGTACTGAATCCAATGAGTTAAAAAAAAATAAGTAAAAGGTAATATCAGGTCGTTCGCCCCCAAATGGATTAGATCCTTTTTATTGAAAAAGAAAAGAAATGATCAAAATTTAAGTTCTTTTCAAATCCAATTTTTTTATTTTATTCCAAAATTACTTAAATAAATTATATTTAAGTAATTTTGGATGAAGTTACACGACACAGTTCTTATTACTATTACTTTACTCAACTCACGAATTGCACAATGAATCTGTCGATTCGGAATCACAGGACCGATCGATGTCATAGCTGATGAATCAAGAACTTTCAATTGAACTAAACTAATCCTGTCAATTGGTTTTTTCTTACCGTTACTGTTATATCTGGGAAAAATGGAAACTTAGGTAAGTGTTTTATCAACATATGTAACAAAAGAACATATCTAATTTAGCTCTTTCATGCCTACTATAACTAGTTATTTCGGTTTTCTACTGGCTGCTTTAACTATAACCCCAGCTCTATTGATTGGTTTGAATAAGATACGACTTATTTGAAATGAATTGAATGAACAATTCATAAAAATGAATATTTCTCTGAGATTCCAGGTGTTCCAGGTTCCTTTCCACATCAATTGCCAATTCTTGGTTATTGAGATTCACGGATAATTCAGATTAATATTTAGGGATAGATCTTACCCATCTTTTTATCCCCTCAAAAAACCGAAATGATTGAAGTTTTTCTATTTGGAATCGTCTTAGGTCTAATTCCTATTACTTTGGCAGGATTATTCGTAACTGCATATTTACAATACAGACGTGGTGATCAGTTGGACCTTTGATTGAGTAACATTTCTTTTTTTTGATTGACCTCCTCCCTGCGGGAGGTCAAATTCAAGTTTCAATTAAACTTTTTTTTGTTATTCTTTTTATTGTGATTCGACATAACATAAACGGAATCACGCTCTGCAGGATTTGAACCTACGACATCGGGTTTTGGAGACCCGCGTTCTACCGAACTGAACTAAGAGCGCTTTCTTATTACAGGAGATACGACTGTAGTGTAAAGAAAAGGTTTTTTTACCCCCAAACATATCTTGCATACGTATAGCATGCAAAAATGAAAGATTATGTCCAATTTCAATCGATCTTAATTAATCCCTCGTTACTACCCATAAGAGAAGTAATAGGTAGGGATGACAGGATTTGAACCCGTGACATTTTGTACCCAAAACAAACGCGCTACCAAGCTGCGCTACATCCCTTTTTAAAGTTCTTGTACAGTGTCATTGTACAAAATCCCTGTCTTGTTTTCCACATTGTTATTTTCCCCTCTATCTATATACAATTTTCTTGTCATTTCTTCTTTTTGGTTTCATATAATAAAATAATTTTATACATCTGAAACCTAACGTATAAAAAAAATGAAAATTTATCTTATCGGCGTATCGTATAAAAAAAAGAATAAAAATTTATCTTATCGGAAATGCTCAGGAAGAAGGGGTCATCTTTTTCTTTCTTTTTTAGGGACAGGAAAATCTCATCTATCGGTTCATTGTACATATCTATTTTAGTTAGGAATTCCGCGTAAAGTAAAAAAAAAAAATACAAATGATCTTGAACTACAACATCTGACCATACATATATGTATTACAATAAAGAAGGAGGATTTTCAATGCGAGATATAAAAACATATCTCTCCGTGGCACCTGTGCTAACTACTCTATGGTTTGGGTCTTTAGCAGGTCTATTGATAGAAATTAATCGTTTATTCCCAGATGCCTTGTCATTCCCTTTTTTTTCATTCTAGTTATTAATATGCGAAGAAATGAAGAAAATTAGGGATACAATTCTACGTGACGTGACTAAAATTTCGCCCCTTCCTTTTTTTTTCAGTTCTTTAGGATAGGAGGAGGATAGGAAGGAAAGAAAAAAGGAAAAGTGTATTGAACCTCGACAAAAATCTGGTGAATCTAAGATCGAATTTTGGGAAACAGAAATGGAAATGTGTATCCAGATCTAGGGCAGAATCCACGAAATCATAGCATAGAAAGAAGATACTTAAACGAAATATTGGGATTTAAGATAGGAATAATTGATAGTTAGAAAGAAATTGTATTACTTAATTATTACTTTATTATTAATTATTACTTTATTAATTATTACTATTACTTTATTAATTATTACTATTACTCTATTAATATTAATTGTAATTATATAATTACAACACATACAACACAACGAAATCTTTAGAAATGAAAATGGAATTTCAAGTTAGTAACTTCTATTGATTTTCTTATTGATTTTTTTGTTCTTTTATTCTTCTTCAGTTCGGGTCGAAAATAGAAGAAGTTAAGTCGATCCAAAATCAAAAGGGGGTTCATGGCCAAGGGTAAAGATGTCAGAGTCAGAGTTATTTTGGAATGTACCAGTTGTGTCCGAAATGGTGTCAATAAAGAATCGCCGGGTATTTCTAGATATATTACTCAAAAGAATCGACACAATACATCCAGTCGATTAGAATTGAGAAAATTTTGTCGCTATTGTCACAAGCATACGATTCATGGGGAAATAAAGAAATAGATGGAACGGAACGTGTGCGCGATCTTTCCAAGGAACAGGAAGAGGAAGAACTTAACATACTTTAAGTTAACAATTATATATATTATATTATTAACATATTAAAATTAACATATATATTTATATATATATATGTTAAGTTTAATATGTTAAGTTAAAGTTGTTAACTACTGGAATGTTGGGGTCTGTACCTAACATTGAGATTTCAACTTGTATGGGTTGCAAGCTGGGAAAAGACTCGGCCCTTCCTTTATTAAAGACGCTCTTTCTACTTCTCCTTTTGATCTTGTGTCCGAAGCCCATCCTGCCCCTCTGTTATCGAAAGGAGGATCATCCGTATATGTCATTTTTGACAGAACAATGACAAAATAAAAAAAAATCAAGGTTTTCCGTTCTGATTCTGGAGGTGAATATATCTCCGCTGCCTTCCGAACTCTGCTTGCTTCAACTCACTTCACTTACAAAGCGGTTTCCCAACGATCCTGCCCCCACACTCCTCAGCAGAATGGAGTTGCCGAGCGGAAGCATCGCCATATATTGGAGACAGCTCGCTCTCTCTTGCTCTCAGCTTCTGTCCCTAGTAAATTTTGGGCTGAAGCTGTTCTGACTGCCGTATCTTTTTTGAACCGAATACCTTCCTCTGTCATCTCTGGTCTGTCTCTTTTTGAGAGAATATTTTCTACCCCGCCTGACTATGAAGAGCTTCGAGTCTATCGGGAGAGGATGTAGTGGTAACCCCGCAGCTTCGTCTAGAGCCGGGCGTCCAGCCGTGTAGGAAGACTCACCCTAGCCACTATAGCGACCCCACCCCCAACTCTAGCTGAGAAGCACCCTCCATCCACTTCCCCTTTTCCGTGTGCCCAAAAGCCCGCCCGCCCGCTTTATGAGCCCCTTTCCGATTCCCTCACCCAATCTCATGAGAAGCAAGCCCAGCAGGCCCTGCCTTAACCTGTCCCCAGACAGCCAGCCCTCACCAGGCTGCTGGCATTGCTAAATGCTCCGCCACGAAGCAAGCTTTCCCGAATACGACAGATGCGGAAGTGGCTAAAGAAGTCGGAGGAAGAAAGTAGTTGGGCAACTGTATGCACGAGGGTACATTAGTATTCTGGGAATTGGCAACATTGACAGAAAGGGGAAGGGGTAGGCATAAACTTTTTTAGGTGTAGCTATACTAAAGTAGTCGGCCTAACCTTCGGTTCCCGTAACCAAGTTTTTCTTTCTCACTCCTTTTTTACTTTTTCTGAAGTGTGGGGCAAATGGCGCCCTCTACTTCTAACTAAAGGCGAACAGCCGGCATTGCAAGCAAATAGAGAGCCCCCGCCCGTTTGAGTCGTTGCGAGCCGGAAAGCGTACCGGCAGTTTGAGTCGCGAAAGGGCCGCTTGCTTAATTATATTATAATAATAATAAATAAATTATTATATATCTATCTATAAACAATAAGAAAATAAAAATAAATATAAATAAATAAAATCATTTTTTTTTTATCCAATTGTTCATTCCTGGGAAGAGGAAGAAGCAGATAGAGCAAAGGCCTCCTCTTTCCGTCCGCTCTTCCCGAAGGAATTGCATGTAGAGATCCGTAGGGGCTTATAGTTTAATTGGTTGAAACGTACCGCTCATAACGGTGATATTGTAGGTTCGAGCCCTACTAAGCCTACCACCCCCTTCTCTTCACCCGATACAAGGCAGTCGAAGTCCCCGCCACCCTGCAGATCTCAATCTAGCGACGGCACCTGGAACCACACTGCTGCCGCTGCCCTTCGGGCACGCCTCCTACGCTTACAGAACTGCGAAGAGCCAACCCTAGTACGAGAGGACTGGGTTGGGCCAACCTCTAGGATCCTTATAAGGGTCACCAAGTTGGTATGGAAGAACTGCTGCGCCGCGGGAAAGCCTTCTCTATATAAGTTCTCGGACGAGGTTCTGTTCTTGAAATGAACAGAACTTTGATAGGCGGAACGCGCAAGCATAGGAGCATTCGCCAGCAATGTGAAGCGCCATCCGTACTAATTTTTACCAACTAGTAAGAATGATTTAGGGAATCATAATCGCCTAGTCAAGAACCAGGGCAACAGGAAAAACCGTAATATAAAGCCAATCCCTTTTTCCCTTTCTCCGTTGAAAGCTTTGTTCCTGACCTCCAACGCTCCCTGAACATGAAGCGTCAACTAGAACTTCAATCCGCATAGGAACTGTCTTAGGAAAGCTAGCCTTAACCAAAAAATAAAGGAAGGCAACCGAAAGCGCTACAAAGAAGATCGATTATGAATAGGCGCAAGAGTAGTCATACCGGAAAAATCTCCTTCAACTCAATCAAAACCGGGACAAGCCAGTTAGCCGAAAGAATCTTTCTCAGAGGGGCGGCAAAGTTTTCCTTGTGTGAGTGATTTCACACTTGCGTTAAGCACGAGTGAACGAAGCCTTCCCTTCCTCGAGTTAGGATGTAGATCGAGCTATCTCTTGCCCCGAGCTCACCGCCCCATACTTCTCTTTTCCATAGGACCAAGGGCCCTTCAGATCGAAATCCTGACCTATATTCCTTGCCGGATCGAGGGTTGGTTTCCTCTTCCGGGTGTAATAGCTTATATAATCGAATGAAGCCCTTCGCTCTAAAACCATATCGGGGTAATGACGGGCGGGACTCTACTTATGCAATTCTGAGATCCAAGACGTACAGTAAAGTTAAGCCTTTCCGCTATCAGAACAATTCACTCCAGATGGACACTGAGTACGCTTTCGCGCAACTGAAAACACACGCAGCAACCAAGCTCACTTCGCGCCAGGAGCTCTCCTCTATGAAGCAAATACCGCTGTAACGCGGTCTCATGGGTGGAAGCGCGCTAGACTTTCAATCAATGTTGAGGCGCGCGCTAGACTTTGAATGCTTTGTTGCGCGCTGCGGTGCGCTCTCGCTCTGTCTGTCGTATCGTATTGTTCCTTCTAGCCCTGTGCTAAAGCACAGGGGCTTCTTTATACTAATTATTCATATTTTGAATAACTCTTAATCTTAACCGGAGATTCGACTCTATTCAAAGTCTACGAGTTCCTTTATCCCTAACAGTCGAGTGGCTTCCGCTATAAACCCAGAAAGAGGTTAGTTGGCCACCTTGCTTAGATCCCCTGATCGGGTAATGGGGTTAGGAAAGGCTACAAGAAAAAGCGGTCGAAGAAGGGCTTATTCTATGCAATTGATAGGCTCTCAGAAGCAATCCCCTATTCAGATATTCATAATAACCGATTCGTCCTTAGAACATGCTTTTTTCTTTTTTTTTAAGTTGGACTAGGAACTTGGTGGTACTTTCTGCCCGGGCCCTTATTGGTTCACCCGGTAGCCTGCTGCTCCGCAGATTACGCGAGTGCCATAAAAGAAGCTCTCTCCGAGCAAGCTTGCCCCATGAGACACTTGGGCTATCTATGTACGCATCAGGACCATATCTACGATAAGGTAATGGAGGCCTTTACCGATTCTATATCTCTATGGAACTTCTTTCTTTTTTTATTTTTAAATATCTATTTCTTTTTTTTAGTATGGGTCTACAACTACGTATTTCTATTTAAATGCAAGGACTAAGATGCCCCCCCGGAGGGGGCGAGGGCCGCCTTCCAGCTGTACTTCATCACCGGGGGGAAGGAGAGAATTAGCCCACAAACGTTCTAGGCGCGTGCTTTTGTTTTGGAGCCAACGTCTTCTGAGCGGGCGATTGGTGTTGTTTTAACCTCGAGCTTTCATCCTTCGGTTTTTAGCCCATATCATAGGGAGTTGCCTAAGACCTTCCCAAAAAGCTAATAGAAAGATGAGTTGAGTCCCAACGGACCGAATTCCTTGCGCGCGCGAGACATAGGCTGAGCCGGGCTAATCTAATTTCTAAAAGGAAATGAAATGAAGTCAGGCCCATACTCACTCTCAAGCTAGCAGGCCGCCATTCTCGAAGGGAATAGTTGGGCCTACCGAACTTCAAAAATCGCGACCGCCAAAGCTCACCAAAAAAAGTTATTTATTTGGGACTTCGGTATGCTCCGCACTGATATTTTGTCCTACAATCGCAGTTGAAATAAGTGGGCGGTCTATGAGTGAAAGCGAAAGAAAGAGCGCTTTTGCTAGTGCTCATCTGTTCGTCCTCAAAAAGGCCAAACCATGACCCATTTTTTTGGTTTCTTTCCAAACTTCCCACTTTCATTCATACGATCTTTTTTGTGTTCTGCGCAATGCGAAAGAAATTCGGCTTTATCAGCCAGCTCGGAATAACGTTGGAAGGTGCCCCTCTCAATTTGGAGAGTATTCTACCTATTCCGAAAAATAAATCCCCGATGAGAGCCAATTGGCGAAATAATCTGGAGAATTCCAAAATGAACCTAGAAGTTTGTAGCCAGTTCCCTACTGTTGCATTCCTTCCCGTTTTCAGGAGTGCTCGAAAGCCCTCCCTATCCCCCGTATGGAGCCAGCGTCGCAGTATAGTATGGCGTGGTTTACTAAAACTAAAGTCTTAATGAAGTTGCTAGCCTAGGCATATCAGGCTTTTAGCTCAGACTAGCGGTTTCCCTCCGGATATCAGTTGTTTTAAATTAGAAACGAGCCTAAGTCTGCGTTAAATTCCCCGTGATTTGGTGAGGGAACCCATTCCTCCTCTAGAATTCATACTTCTTTCTTTTTACCCCACTAAGTAAGCCTAGATGTGTCTTATCCCCGCCCTCGAAATATCTGTCTCCGACTTCATCCCGCCGGACTTTGGAAACATATTATCTCCCGAAAAAAAAAAGTTCTAAAACGTGATAGCATACATATAGTGATGTGTCTCACGGCCGTGCTTAACATCATTTTCGTTTGAGCGTACACCCCGCACCCGTCTATTCTAAAAGTTCCTTATCTATCCGATCCGTATCCCCTTCCAGTTTTTCTTAGCTTTATATCTGTCATGGACGATTCCGATTTCAGCCGCCTACCGGAAGTTTGGGCGCGATAGGACCGTATGAAATCGGCTTTCCGCTCCGGCCTCGTCCCTCGTCCGAGAAAGATGCTAAGGAGCTGCTATTCTGGCAATCTCACTCCCTAGCAAAAACCGCTTCCAGAGTCTGTTTTTAGCAGCAAATAGGGGGGTAGTGCTTTCCCTTTACATTTTTGGTATAACCCAAAACCTGGACCCGCTTTACGATGTATTAGTCGAACCCCTGGGATACGACGCCCTGCTCCTTGAGTATCATGGGATTGAATACCCCGACCTTCCAGAGGCTCCCGAGAAAGCTATTTCAGCCTGCCGGGCAGTTAAGGGCAATTCCTACGTCCCTCATTGGTCTGAATCCCCACCCCCCGCGGAAGGGTGGCGGTTTACGATCCTCTTTCAGCTGTCTGAACTAAAGCCAGTCAACTCGACAAATAACATCCTGAGCAGTTAGGGCAATTCACTCTTAGGTAGATCCACTTTGGTGATATACTAAAGAGAACAAAATGAGCTTGAAAGCTGGAATGAAAGCTAAGAAAGGTCCCTCTTCTGGGTTTGCTTACCGGTCGTTGAATATTGGCAATAGAGCTCTTCCCAATGGAGCGGGGGTCTAGGATTGACGAGCACGAATCTGCTTATGGTGGTTCGGCTTGCTACAGCCTACCAGCCTATCCCCCCCTACTTCATGTTAGTAGGAAAACAACCCTACTGTGGCATTTCGTGATTTAGTTGTCATGCCTACTCTCATCTGAGAAGCAGATAGCCAGACGGGAACCTTTCTTAGCGGGTCACGCTTAGATAGATGGTAGTGAAGAGCAGATGAACTAGACCAGACAGCTCGATGGAAAGGAGAAAGCCAAAACTCTTGCTCTTATCCATAGGTGGCCGTGATCGATCAAACGGATGCGCCGCCACTGCTTTATATATGATAATTCGTGGATAATCATACTCGTGTTGGATCGGGTATATCGATCCCATTGTTGGCTTAGAGTATAGTCGGGCCTACTCGTGATAGGTCGCTTATCTTGTTATCTGCATGGGATAAGGCGAGGTAGGTTGCCCCTCATTTGATCATATGGGAAAGGAGGTTGATAGAGTCGGGCGTCTCTCAGATATCTCGATCGTAACCAATAAATTGTTCACTTGGCCTATGTTACAATCTCTCTTTGACGAAGAAAGCCAGGGCCTTTCCACCCGAGAGAAGGCTTCGCTGGCACAGTTATGTCCAAGCGCAGGATCGACTATCCTCATCGCATCTCGCAGGTTTTACAGCGGGCGATGGGATTTTTTTTGCTCGTTCATCTGTGTTCCACTAGTGATTCAAGCCGATATAGATGAGTCACATGTCAAAATCCGCCCGGGCTGTTTGGTGATGGCGCACTCCCAGCTTAGACTCGCTTCGGTCAGCCCCAGTGCACACCTACAATGGCCGAACGCAAGCGATCGGGCTACATTGGGAGTGAAAAGTGTTTTTAGGATTTTTGTCGGGAGTGATGACTCGAGGTGGACTAGTGAAGCGTTTAGCCGTTATAGTACTTCCCAGTCGGTCCTTGGGACGGAAGCCTCCGCATCACACGTCCCGGCGATAGGCAGAGACCAAGATTTTACCACCAGCTAGAAGGTTATAGTACCTTTGTTAGCCGGGCCTATGGTTCATATTAATCTCTCCACAAGTCTTCTAGGCTATCCTAGTTGATAGCAAAAGTCCTGGCGTAAGGCCTAAGTGAGCCATATTTGTTCATACAGCACGTGCCGTTCCTACCGGCTCCGTTAACCTTAAGCTCTAGTTCTCACTTCGCGCAGCTCCGTTCGCTGCCGGTGAATAGTCTTTCGTTTCCCTATTCTCTGGGTCGAACCGAAACCCTTGGTTTAATCTTTCTTTGAAATAAAATATTCACGTAGAATGAATGAATTATTCCTCTGTAATTGATGAAAGCGAATAAAATTGATCTTTCTTCTCAAGTGCGGAAGAAGGCTTCTTAGCCAAAGGGTTACCTTCCCACTCGCTTTCTTATCTTGACCCACTTTTGAAAAGAAACTCTTCCTATCGGCTAATTCGTTTTAGGGCTTTTTCTAGCTCTTGCTATTGCTACTGCATCTCTTTCGCACTCTGCCATTTGTTTTTTTTTCAACTTGAATACCTGAAGAAAACTCCCCATAAACTGCTCCCCTTGAATCCCATCCCCTGCTCGATGCTGAAGCTACTCTGCCTTTCGGAACCCAAAAAGAAACCCTTGAGCGGAAGGGCGCTTGGGAAGCTATGCAAAACCTGAATAAAGGAATCTGCTTTCCATCTTTGAGCGAAAGAGAAAGAGATCGCCCATCCACTCCGCTCTTTGGTATGGGTAATTTTTGTTTACGGATAATAAAAAGTAAGTGCTCTGTCGTCCTCCTGTTTATACTTATCCCTGAATCAATCGCTTTTCGTCGGAATAACATTTAGCCAGTTTTTTCTTTTTGACCTCTAAATCTCAAAAACCCTCCTAAAAAAAGAAATCCTAATGAAAAACTTATAAATTAATATTAATATATATATATTAATAAAATTATATATTAATTAATATATAATTTTATTTTTTTATTTATGTTTTTATATATATTTATATAATAATATATATAAATATAAAATATATATAATTCTTAGATGAATCCCATTGCGGCATCCAAGCTCACTTGTTCAAACAAAGTGAGAGTAATGAAAAAGATTC
Source organism: Cocos nucifera (assembly GCA_006176705.1). Lineage (NCBI taxonomy): Eukaryota > Viridiplantae > Streptophyta > Magnoliopsida > Arecales > Arecaceae > Cocos > Cocos nucifera. Next base: position 7,755 of record QRFJ01007908.1, on the reverse strand, counting down.
CCACTAGAACTGAGGAAACCATTACTAGTGGCTGATGATGGAGCGGATCGAAGCACTTCTTCGCCTGGACCACTCCTTTGATAGAATATTCCAAATCGATTTTGGGGAAGAACCCCTCCAAGAACATGTGTCGCGCCACCTCGTACTCAGTACAAAACCCCTAGGCGTAGCGTATTTACAAGAACGAATCATCTCAATATTCGATGTTGTAATTAAGGGTTTGTATTCCCTTGGTCTAAGCAGCCAATCAAAATATTCCGTATAAGTAAAGGTACTATGTATACAAAAATTTATACGTGGGTGAAGCCAAAACCATACTATGAGGAAGGTCAATGAGTATAAGATCAAAAAAGCATGGCGAGGGTTTTCTGAGATGGAGAAAGTCATTGCCTCTTCGATCGAGAATGTCTTGATAGGCCTCAAGTGCCTACTTGTGGGCAATGCTCCTAGTAACCCAATCTCCCGTTTGGCTTTTTCTGGGGACTTGCGAACGAAACGTGGTTTACTTGATGAACCCTCATTAATGCTAAAACTCAAAGGACGATAGAGACGTTCAGATACTTGATCCAAAATAAATCCCCCAAGTAGATTGGGGGAACCGGGGGTGTTTATGCGAGCGGTCATAAGCGCTTCCCGTGGCGATCTTATCACCGTCGGGTGCCTATCCGTTAGATACCTAACAAATTTAGGATTCATTGGTGTTCTATATGCGGAGGCTGGGGCCAATACCTCTCTCCGTGGGATTGGATAGAGGAACATCTAATTCAGGGCGATCGGTCCCTTGATCCCTCTCGTGCCAGCAACACGGGTCCCATCCCAAAGGTCTGGTGGGATGGATTCGTTACACTTTTTCTGCTCGCTCGTCCCGTGCTCGCCATAGATAGATAAGGGGGTTGAATCTTGTCTCATTCTCTCCTCCCCGATGCTATTACCCTTCCGGGTTGAGTCGGGAAGTGAAATGGCACCAGCGCAGTGTCTCCTCAAAATCCCAATATAGGACCATTCTTCCCTCTTCCCCTTCAAAAGACCCGAAACAGCAGGAACCGTACAAGAACGAGTCAATTGAATAAGCGCAACTGGAAACAGTCAGTCTTACTTGCTCCATTAGTAGGTCTAGTCTATATGGAACTCGTCTATTGCTTTTAGTAAACATAAATAGGTCTATTGGTTGGCTGTATTCCTCACCTGTCAACTCGCAAGCCTGCCCGAAAGCCATCTGTCTATTATCTCTGTCCTTCTTCCCTTGAATCGTATCTACTCTGGTCAAGCCCGCTACCGGAACTCTTAGTCCATCCGAACCTGCACCAGGAAAGAAGGAAATGTCATTTTTTCGGGAAAGAAAGCATTCGGTAGGGAAGCCCTGGGGAAAGGGAACTCGCAAGCAAGCATTCGTTGTCTTTTGTCACTCAAGTTAGCTATCCATACCGTAACCGTAGTATGGAAGGTTTTCTTTATTGACCACGCACTCAAGCCACCCCGCTCGAAAGGAAGGAAGCCCGCCCGTACTCCCCAGTCCCGGTCCGGTTTGGTCACTGATATCACCTATCGTCGCTGGGGAACTACTCTCCTCTGGTATTAGCATTAGCAACCCCCGCTGAAAGAATGAATGACAATGTTAAACATCCACCGATGAATTAGTATGTACCTGCACGACTCGTACTATAGTGTTTAGATCGTCTAACTCCTTCTCCTGTTATTGCTTTCTATGACGAATGCTTGCCCGCGGGATACTTATTGATTCCCCAGGAACAATAAATAGTCACTTGAGTACGCCCGGAAACAATAGCGGGTTACTTGAGTTCAAAAGACAGATCCCCTCGAAGGCATGGAGGAACCGCAATAGCCAATCCCAAGCTCGCTGAAGAAGGAACTATCGCCCAAATAAATTTCAATATACAAAACCGTTTTCCTTTTCGAAGTGACAATTGAGGGCCAGAGCTTAGTGGAATTTCGAATGGAAGAGACAGAGCTTAGGGACGGAAATACGATTGGAGAGGCAAAAAGTGAAGCCCACGGAGCGGGAAGGCTAGTGGCGGATTCCGGCTATCCTTACGATAGTTCCCGGGTGTATTATATTAGGGAGGTCCTCCGCGCTAGGACAGTATTCTAAGTTCGAGAGAGGTTATTTATACTGGCCCGTCATCGGTTAAGTCATCGGGAAGCAGTAGGAGCAGATCGGCCTATGACGGGTAAAAAGGCTTATAGCTTATTTGAAACTCGAAGCTTGAGATCGTTCACGTTCTGAAACAGATTTATCCACCGAAGATAAGGCAATGAAATTATTAGCCGGAGGTGAAGGTAAAGGAATGGACCCAAGATACGACCAGGCTATAAAATAGGCTGACCCGGGTGTCGAGACCAGAGGTGAGGCAAGACTTTTCAAGTAGATTAGTTGAGTGACCGGAGACCAGTAACAAGATAGAGAGAAGACAACTAGTGACAGTTACAAGTGCTCTTGGCCGTACCAACTATTATTCCTTTTCTTGTGTCTGACCAGAAGAGATTTCTTTCGAGACCGCCCATTCTTATTCATCATACGACACGAGAAAGACAAAACGAATAGATCAAGTAGAGTGAAAAGCATAATCTAACCTAGATGGGAATCCGAAGACAAAAGTTGGAATCTAAATCCGTTGAGGACAAAGAATACTGCGTGGAAGCCATTGGATTATCAAGATGTAGATGCGGAACCGGATGAGTATAAGAATGAATTACAAGGGGCGTAGACGTACGACTAGACTAAGCTTTCAAAATTGATACAAAGTGCTTCTGAATTGAAGGCTCTGACAAGAGTTCGTGAATAGCCGAGGTAAAGAGATAAGAAAGAAAGATTCTAGGCCAACCGGCCCCAACTGACAGGGGTATTAGTCTTCTTTACCAATGTTTGGTAAAGGTCGGGTACAATATACCTTTTTTACCAAGCCCCGTCGGCGGAACCAGTACGCTCTTCTGATGACTCAAAGGCATATAAAACCCTTGAATACCATAGAGCGCCCACGGTTGTAAGATGCACAAATAGCTCTTCATCCATATGGATAAAAGCGAGTCATTCCCGCTCGAGCGGGGAGAATAAGTCTTTTAAACCTGGGATCCGACCACTATTTTGTACACTGGACCATGTTGGTTTCCAAGAGATACCCTGAGAAACAGGTACCTCCCGGATGGATGGTACATATCGGAGAAAGAATTCTCTTGCGCAACGGCAGACGCATCTAACCGTTGAACTAACATTGGAACCCATCGCCGTGATCGGCTGGGTGAGCTTTTCACTCACACGCGCGGCCAGCCCTTGATCCATACCCAGATCCTGATACAGTAGACGCATAGTCTGCGAAACCAGCACCAGTCACTACCTAGCCGGCCGGCTACTACTCGGCATCCAGTCCAGCATTTCGAGCTGGAGAAGTGAATAAAACAGTACGAGTAGGAGCGATCCAAGAGATTCATTACCTGCAGAGACTAGGGTCAGTATTGGCAACGGTTCGTTATAGTCGTCAGAAATATTTTCTGGTCTCTGAGGCCATCGTTCGAGTCTTTAATTACATTATGGATACTTCTTTTTTGGCTTGTTCATATGCTTTTCGCTTGAATCTTTCGCTTGAAAGGTTTATGCGGGACATACGGGATATCGAAGAACAACCTTTTCTAATCTATCATCTCGATCTGGATTTAAGTTACGGTTTTGTCAATAGAGAAAGGTTGAAAAAGAAACTGATCCCTTTTTTTAATGAAAATCAAGGTATGCTCAATCTTTTTGATTCTTTTTTTTTTTCAAATCAAGTTTTTGATAAAAATGGAAAGTGCTGTGCAATTAATAAAGGTCGGGGGATCCCACCTGTGGGTTTATTAAGCATAGTTTTCATTAATTTAGACTTAGATGAGATGGACCGAATGGTATCTGTGGTACTCCCGCGGGACTGGAAAGACTTTCGGTACCAGACTCAGGTCATAATAGTAATTTCTGAGCAATCAGTCAAAAAGGGAACAAAGCCCATTCCAGATGAGAGAATCAAAGAAATTACGTAAAAATGAGTGGCATGTTGAAGGCTATCACAAATGAGTTGAGTCTCAAAGTTCTGGTGAAGCCTATCTCGAGAGGAAAGGAGTCTCATATACGTGTGTCTAACCAATCCTTCATTTTAGGTATTTCCGATGAAGGTCAAATCTTATGGATGACAGGAGAAGAAGATTAGTTTTTTTCTGCTTTGACCCCCCCTATCTTTTCTTTTTATTCATACTAACTAACAGGGGGTCAAATCCCACGTTGTTGGCGAGAAAACCTCGTCTCTCCAATTTCTCTTCTTTTTCAGTCTTGTTTTTCAACAAGCGGAATAACCCAATTTGTATCTCGGCAATGAATCCCCTATTGAGATCTTTAGTACAGAAATTCTTTTCCATTCTTTTTGTCCTTGGCCGCATTAGCAAAACATTCTTACCTGACCCTGGATCCAGACCTTCGAACCCTGGAACGATGGGAGCTATCGACTAACTTCACTCCATCTTCCCACCTATTCTGTCGATCAAGTGGTTATAATGACCCAATCCTGGAATGAATTAGATGCATAAAGTGGTATCGAAGAAGAAATTCCATCAGCTGACAACCCATCCTTTCTATCTCGATCTCTGAGCCCGAGGCCAACCAGACGAGAGGGACCGATAAAGTAGCAGCATTGCAAGAAAAGTCGCGCTTAAAGGGAGAGCCCTTCCCTCCTCTCGCGCTTAAAGCTCAGCTCTAGCTTTGTTTCTCACATTCTACTAATTGAATCAGCTCTTATTTAATCAACTAATTAGAACTAATTACATAGATGATCTGCCTGCTCCCTTACTTGAAGAACATGATTTCAATTGAAAATGAAATCTTTATTACATTACAACATTTCGATTAACTCATTTCGTATATAATCACAGAACGCGCCTTGCGGCCCGCTTGCTTGGCCGGGCAGGTAGATGAAGGTGAGAGGTTTCAAACGAAAGTGTTAAGATTGGCTTGGTGTTCAGTGTACCTGTAAAGCCCAAGAGAAAAGGAACGTGGTTTTTTTTAAAGCGGCATTCTCTCTTGACTCTATCCCCAAAATGGAATCATGGAATTCTCGCTCGGAGCTGAATGAAGGTATTTCCTTTGGCTAGATGGAGTGGAGTGACGCGAAGTTCCTTTCTAAAGTCTTTTTTTTTTAAGCCTCGTTTTTGCTCGTAATTCGTGGAGGGTCGTGGAAGAATTAATTGGGTTCGATTCCCATTATACGCGATGTGGCGAAAAAGACTGATTCAACGAGATATGCCATGCCTGCATTAAGATTTAAAACGTGTCGTCTACTTCCAGGAAATGTTCGGAACAGAGAACTTTCTCTAATACAACGCCGCATTCTCCGAAGATTGAGGAACAAGAGGAGATCCATTAAAAGAAATCTTTCTCTGAGAGAAAATCTAAACAGTAACATCAAATCACAAACTACACGAAAGTTGCCCCTTTATTATTGGGATTTACCCATAAGGGAGATGCACAGAGGAAGAGAACGAACTTCATATATCCCTTTTCTACTCAATCAAGAAACAAGATCGGACGTGATTCCGGTTCGTCTCCATTTTAGTGACACTCTTCCTCAAGCAAGGCAGCCGATAAGTCATCGAAGGGTTTGTGTGAATAATAGAGTGGTAAGCATTACTCATTTGAAAGTTTCCCACGGTGATCTAATATCTTTTCAAGAAAATTACGCGAGAACCCGCGGTGAAGAAATAAGGAGATCTTTCTATATCGACATATCAGTTGGAAAAATCATAGGCAAATTCCTGCCGGTCAGAATGTGGAGAAGAACCAAAACAGAATGGTTCCGCCTACTCAAAACTCAGAGGGGGTGCCGCCTACTACTAAAATCCCGGTTTTTGCAAGAGTTGCGTTCTTCTATGCAAGAAGAAGACTTAGAAAGAACAAAGAAGTTTGGATCCGAAAAAGTATGCTTAGGCAGTTACTTCGCTGAGCACAACAGAATGAAGAGGAATTTGTTTCATTTCAAATACTTCTTCTTATTGAAGAGAAGGAACGAGAAAAACCGAAATCTTCCTACTCGAACAATAAGTCCTTTTGTTTACAAGTCTTCTTTATATAGTAATTCGACCTATTGCTCCGGATCCCCTACTAGGAAGATAAGAATCAAAAGGATCGAACTACCTACTCATTATTCGGAGGTGAATCATAGAACACCAAAAGCTGTGGTATCTTATGGACCTAACATAGGTCACATCCCTCACGACATAAGATTGAAAGATCCAAACCTTCCTCTTCGAAGCGGAAACGGACGTGGCCAAAACACATAAGAAAAGATCGGCGTAGTCGCTCATAGGGACATATCTATCCGGATAGAGGATAGTCTAGATCTTATAGATAGATCTCTCTCTATATAGATAGGTATCTCCGTGGATAGAGATAAAGATAGGGATCCCCATATAAAAATGGATTTATAAAATATAAATAATGGAAAAAGTGCACTTTTTGACTACTACTTTAATTCATTTTTTCCTTGATTCTGATTGATTGCCTTTTTGACTACTACTACTATTTCTTATACTTAAAGCAAGGAAACCTCGTTTTTTCAATTTTTACTGAATTGGTCGGAGCGTAGACGCGCACCTCGAGCAGAGCCCAGGAAAGAGGTCAGACCGTCATAGAGCAGTCGACTAGAAGTAGAAGACTGCTGGCCTGAGAGAAGGCAGTCTCTCTCGGGAAACATGGCCCAATTTATCTTCTTTCTTTTCACACGGGCAACATAGGGGAATAAAAAAGACCATGAACATTTGTTCAAAATGGAAAAAAACGGAAGATTATCTTCTTTTTTTTACAAAGGAGGACAAGAGAAAGAAGATAAAAAAAAGATTTTTTTAGGAAGTTTTTTTTTGTTATTTACTACCTTTGGGAAGAGTTTTCTACTTATAAAGTTCTTGACAAGTCCCAAGTGGAGGAGATTAAGAGGTCATTAATGAATTCTTCCTTTCAGTTCTCTTCGATGTATCGATCATGCATTCCTAAACCACATAAGCCGGGGGAGATGCGACCCATTACACAGCCCCATAAGGCAGACATCATTGTCATGGATGCGGCTTTTGAACATCGTTTTTGAAGACATCTTTCTAACGTACTTCCATGGGTTTCGAAAAGGGAGAGGAGTCATCACCTTTTTCGCTCATGTTCAAAAATTGGGAAAGGTTGATAGACTCATTCAAGCAGATATCGTTGGTTGTTTTAAGAATCTTTTTTTTTTCATATTCCAATTTTCACATTAAGAGCGCATATTGGGCAAGGTAATGATGCCTTCTGTAATCTGATTGAAGCTACTGATATCAAAGATAAGAATCGAAAAAGTTATGCATTCATTGAAAAAGGAATACAGCGGGGAAGCCCCTTATCTCCAGTTCTTATGAATATCTTTTTACATAAACAGATCATGTTTTTTCATATTTTTAGTCAAAAGAAGGAATTTTGGTATGTAAGATATGCAGATGACTTACTATTTGCTATTAAGAAGGGGCCAGAGTCTGAAAGGGTAAGCCAAAGCTTCCAACAGATGTTTCAAGAGTCTTTGGCCGAGCTCAAACTCTTTTCAAAAAGCTTGGAACTCATTCGCGAAGTCAGTAAACCCTGCTATACTCTAGTCTTAGGAGTACTTGTCTTGATTCACTCAAACGGCATCTTACTTATGAAGGCACCCATGAAAAAATTCCTCAAGAGAATGAATGAATTATTCCTAAAAAATAAAATAAAAA